>PVIW01004614.1:0-127480 GCA_004026585.1 Noctilio leporinus | reverse complement strand
TTAATAGTAGTCAGCTTCTCTAACTTAAAAGACCCTTCGGATCAGTTTGTGGGAATCACGGACAAGTCCCCGTGCGTCCACGAAGACAGCATGATAGTCACAGACAGCAAGGACAGGGAATGAACACTAGTCATTTCCTTGCAGCCTTAAGACACCCACATGGTGTGGCCTCAACACAGAGCAGTCGGATGGGCCTGGCGATCGCAGAACAGGCTGTGTGTGCAGTGGTCAGGACACAGGCTTTGAAGACAGGGCCACATCCCTGTCCCAGCTCTGCTCTTGGGAACTGGGCGGCCTTGAATACAGGACCAACTTCTCTGCATTTCACGTTCCTCGTCTTGAAACCTGAATCAGTTATGGTCCCTGCCTCACGGGCTGTGGTCAGGATAAGTAAGGTGAGGCACTGAGTGTGGGGTCTGACACACTGGAAGCTCCCTGTTGTGTCAGTGCCAACGTTACCTGTGTCATCATCTTTGCCACCAAGGATGTCTGGTTCCTGTGAGAGTCTAATATTAGATCATCCTAACTTACTGTCAAGAGTGTACAAAGCTCCGCTATTGAACCTGGGTGTGTAACGAAAGGAGTAGATGTTCAGCCCTGGCTGGTGGGGCTGAGTAGGTCGGCGTGTCAGCTGAAAGGTCGCATGTTTGGTTCCAGGTTGGGGCACATACCTGGGTTGCGGGTTCAATCCCCCGCTCTGGGCATGTATGTGAGGCAACCCATAGTTGCTTCTCTCTCACACTGAAGTTTCTCTTTTTACTCTAAAGAAAAGAAAAAAAGAAAGAAAGAAAAAGAGGAAGAAAGGAAGGAGCATTTCCTATTTCGAACTCAAAGTAGAAGCCATTTAGAAACTTCTAGCAGAGCAAGAAGTGCACCGACCAAAATATCCCGGGGGGAGAGATGATCTGTAGGGTTGCCCTCAATTATACAGAAGAGCAAAGACTTGGTGACCTGCCTCAGAGCAGAGTTAAAAATCCTTTTAAGCCGTGTCGCTCTAAGTTTAATTATCCAAAAAAATGGGGGCTTTTAAGTGATCACCTGTCTAAGTGGGGGCGGCTGTGCGTGCGTGGGGGCAGCAGTTAAATGGGGACTCTCTGTACTTTCTGCTCAGTTTGGCCGAGAACCTCAAACTGCTCTGAAAAAATAAACCGTATTGCTTTTTTAAAAACTCACGTACTTGCACATAAATCACTTGAGCAGGAAAGCATATCAAAATCTAACACAAACAAAACCCGCCACTTACAGCAATGTACCCAGGGCATGTTTTCCAACATCCCAGGACATTTTAGGCTGCTCTCAAGTCGCTTATTTATTTATTTATTTATTTTCCCCCTTGGGCTAAGTAGAAAGTAATTGCAGCGTTCTGGTGCGGAAAAGCAGTCGGTTCACGTTGGGGCAGAGAAGATGGCATGGGAACCTAATACTCGACACATCTGTCCTCGTAAAGTAGAGACCTTCTGTCTCCCGGGTCTTCCTGAAGGGAATCAAATGCCTGCTATTCCCTCGACCATTCGCATTCTACTCTTCCCTCGTCATGCTGAACGTTCCTGGAAGCCCAGGCTGATTAGCACAGCTCGTGGTGACTGCGGATGTTGTTAATGATACACACCAACCGCAGCACGGAGAAGCAGCCCTCCGACCCTCACCAGGCTTCCAGAGGGATGGCCCTCCAGGTGTCTGGAATCCACACATGACACTCAGCTTGTCCAAACCCATCCTGTGCGTTGAGAAAATGTGGGCTCCTGTCCACCCTGGCGACTTTTATGACTTGTTTATGCAAACAGCAGGTTGCATAAGAGGCTTTCTCTCTCTCTCTCTCTCTCTCTCTCTCTCCCCCCCCCCTTTTTTTTTTTTTTTTGGAAGTGATTTCGTAGTTTCCTGGTAACCACTCAGTCATGTATTTCAACACCCTGACGTGACATAAAGGCAGGCGCGGAGCCACACGGCCGCCAGACAGCAGACACACACCTCCTTCCCTGAGCACCAGCGGGGAGGCCGTCGGGGCACCGGCCCGATCCACCCATGTCCCGACAGGACCACCTTCTGCAAATCCACAACAAGAACTGCTGCGTATTCCGGGATGACTTCATCGCCCACGTCCTGCCCACCGTGCTGGGGCTGGAGTTTGTGCTGGGGATCCTGGGCAATGGCCTGGCCCTGTGGATTTTCTGCTTCCACCTCAAGTCCTGGAAATCCAGCCGGATTTTCCTGTTCAACTTGGCCGTGGCGGACTTTCTCCTCATCATCTGCCTGCCTTTCCTGCTGGACAACTACATGAGGAAGTGGGACTGGAAGTTCGGGGAAGTCGCCTGCCGGCTGATGCTCTTCATGCTGGCCATGAACCGCCAGGGCAGCATCATCTTCCTCACGGTGGTGGCTGTGGACCGGTATTTCCGGGTGGTCCACCCCCACCATGCCCTGAACAAGATGTCCAACCGCACGGCGGGCATCATCTCCTGCGTCCTGTGGGTCTTGACCATTGGCCTGACGGTGCACCTGCTGTACACAAACATGCAGACGGAAAACCATGGCGCGTACCTGTGCAGCAGCTTCAGCATCTGCGAAGGCTTCCGGTGGCACGACGCCATGTTCCTGCTGGAGTTCTTCCTGCCGCTGGGCATCATCCTCTACTGCTCCGTGCGCATCATCTGGAGTCTGCGGCAGCGGCAGCTGGACCGGCACGCCAAGATCAAGAAGGCCATCACCTTCATCATGGTGGTGGCCGTGGTCTTTGTCATCTGCTTCCTGCCCAGCGTGGCGGTGCGGATGCGCATTTTCTGGCTCCTGCACTCGGCAGGGATGCACAACTGCGACATCTACCGCTCGGTGGACCTGGCCTTCTTCATCACCCTCAGCTTCACCTACATGAACAGCATGCTGGACCCTTTGGTGTACTACTTCTCCAGCCCGTCTTTCCCCAACTTCTTCTCCACGCTGATCAGCCGCTACGTCCGGAGGAATACGCCGCAGGAGGCGGACAACAACCGTAGCACCAGCATGGAGCTCACGGGGGACTCGAGCGCTGAAGCCCGGCCCCGGTGAGCCGCGCCACGCTCCAGCCTCCACGTAAGTAACCGGCCCAGGAGGGAGATTTCCACCAAGAGCCTGGGTGTCCGGGAAAACAGTGCGGCTGGTGCACGGAGCCTCGTTCTCTGCCCTGGCTCGAGCTTTTCCGGAACTTGCCGATTGGGAGAATCGGACTGAGAAGCGGAGGGGGCCCTGGGTTGGAGAGCAACCCCTCGGGAAATCTCCGGGGAGTGGAGAATAAAGTTTGCAGATGTTGGAACTTCCGCTCCATCTCAGACGCTCGCAGCCCTGCAGAGGGCAAACCTGTCCACGCTTCTGCCCAGGGAAGTTGGGACCGCAGAGACGCCCGTGGGCACTTGTGTGTGATTCACCAGCATCTGCCCTTCACCGGCCTGACCTTGGGTGGTTCTCAGCTCCTGGGGCCAGAGCCAGCCCGGTGGGCACCCTGGCGGAGGAACGGCGAGCTGAGGGACTGGAGAGCAGTTACGGCCTGTGGAGGGGACCCGGCACGGCCCTGTGAGTTAGCAGATCACCGGCGCCGCATGGACTCTGTTCATCCTGTACTCAGACTAGCAGAACTGCGCTGGGCAGAGGCCCATGTCTGCATCTCCAGACGTGGTGGGAAGAAGGAGATTGATGGATGATCCCCAAGCAGCATGGAGACAAGACACTGAGGGAAAGGCAACGGCATTTGTGCATCATGGCCCGCCACTAACCTGTCCCTCTTTTATTTACACTTAATCTGCTTGTGTTTCTGTACTTCTAAGAATCCGCCACTTCAATAAACTTTGATGTGGGGTGCACAGCCTGGTGTGGCGTGGGTCTGGGGGGACGGTCCCCGGAAATGGAGCTTACTTAAACAGAGAACTTTACGGGGTTGTTCACCGCGTCCTAGCAGGAATACCTTCTCCTGTAGCTCGAGAAACACCGTGGATGCTGACACGTTAAGGAAAAAATTCCATATGCATTGGGACCAGGACAGGACAGGGCAGGGGATCAGCCAGCACCGCGCCATTCAAAAGGGTAGTTTGCAGGCAGGGTTGCAAGAACATTTTACATTTTATTAAGATTTTGGTGAGTGTTGCCATTATTATTTGTGTGCTTATAAAGGAATCAGGCCAGACAGGTTTTTGCATAGAAGGGGGAAGACAGGACTTCCTGTGGAATAGTTTCAGTTTGCAGTTCTGGGATCGAAAGAAGATGTTCTGGTTTGAGCCTGTGAGCAGCCCAAGTTTCTCTTCCGCTGTCATTTCCAGCTTCTGTCCCTCCTGGATTCTTTAGCAAGATGGGGCCTGCCGCGGCGTGCCGAATTAGGTGCAGATAAGAAATGCAGAAGCTCAGGCCTGGGCCCCCGCTGAATGGCCGTCCGTGAAGAGAGATATAGTCTTCTTAAATTTAAGTGTGTTGGGAGCGCTTGGCTTACCTGGCTTTCCAGTCAACTCCTAGGGGTAGAAAGTGAAAAGCAGGGGTCACCTGGAGCAGCAGAGAAGGAGCTGGGTGGGGCTGCCCAGGCCCTGGTGGGTGGGTCAGCAGGGAGTCTGGCAGCTGCCTTTCTAGTCTGTTCAGAACTTGCCACTTACATCCAGGTTCTGCTCCTCCCTTTTGTTAGATTTGCAAATTATGCACTGACTGCTGTGGGCAGGTTGTGGAAAGAAAACAATAAACAAGATGCCTGAGACCCTCTTTTCAAAGAACTCACATCCAAGGCCACAAGGCAGGCAGAACAGAAGTTTGCTGTGGACTGAAAGGAAACTCAGCTATGAAGGGGAGACAGCAAAGCAGGGGACAGGCTAACAAGGGAATGGGCTGGGCTGGGCTGACTGGGAGGAAAGGGGCCAGGAGTGTTGGGACAGAGCCAACAATGCACAAATCCAAGGGAAGGGCCTCCAGACAGAGGAAGTGATAAGTGCAAAGGCCCTGGGGTGAGAATGAGTTTGGTGTGTGTGAGTGTATTAGTGACATTTTACTTATTTTTAAAAAAATATTTTATTTACTATCTGTCAGAGAAAGGGGAAGGAAGAAAAGCAGAGAGGGAGAGAGACATCAACATATGGTTGCTTTTCACCTGCCTCCAGCTACAGACCTGACTAGAGACCTGGTTTGCAACCTGGTTATGTGCCCTGGCTGGGAACCTTTGGGTTCACAGGCTGGCGCCTTATCCACTGTGCCACCAGCCAGAGCCACATTTTACTTTTTTTTTTTTTTTTTTAAATTTTTTTTTTTTAATTTTATTGTTGTTGTATTACATCCATCCCCTTTTTGCTCCCCTACTTTTTTTTTTTATTTAATTTATTTATTTTTGGAGAGAGGCAACAGAGGGAGAGGAATATTGACTGATTGCCTCTTGCATGCCCCCAACTGGGAACCTGGCCCACAACCCAGGCATGTGCCTTGACCAGGAATCAAACCACTGAGCAACACCAGCCAGGGCTCTGCTTTTTAAAAAAGATTTTATGTATTTATCCTTAGAGAGAGTGAAAGGGAGGGAGAAAGAAAGGAAGAGAAACATTGATGAGAGAGGAACATCAATAACATGGGCAGCATTTCTCATAACAGGGACTGAACCCGAAACCCAGGCATGTGCCCTGATTGGGAATTGAACCAGTGACCCTTTCCTTTGCGGGACGCCACCCAACCCGCCAAGCCAAACCGGTTAGGGCATGATTGTACTAATTTCCTAGGGTGCCGTATCAAAGTCACTTAAAGCAGCGAACACTTATGCACTCACGGTTCTGTGGCCAGGGGTCCAATCAAGCTGGCCCTTTCCGGGGGCTCTGAGGGAGATCCGCTCCTGGCCTCTCTCTTGGCTCCTGGCAGTTGCTGGCTGTGCTCAGCCCGAGGGTGCATCATTCCAGCCTCTGCCTCCACCTTCACATGGCCTTCTTCCTGGTGTCCTCGCACTTCTCCTTGTTTGTCTCTCATAAAGACACTCTCTGCTGGGTTCAGAGGCCACCCTAAACCAGGATGACCTCATCTCGGGACCCTGACCTTCATTACATCTACAAAGACCCTGGTTTTTGTTGAGAGCCTGGGTGGGCTTGCCTTTCTACAGTGAAGTCAGCTCACTCCAGTTTTAAACAGAACATGAGACCGATTCTCTGAGAAGCTGAGCATCTGTGTGCAGATGCCTGGGTCACCTTCTGGGAGAACACAGACCAGAGCGCCATTTGTTGAGTGCTGCCCCTGTGCTCAAGGTTCTCACACAGCTGACCTCATTCCATCCTTTCAGGAGCTTCACAGGGCGTTGCTGTTCCATTTCACAGAGAAGAGACTCAGAGGCCCGGAGCTTGAATGATTTGCCCAATGTCACCCAAAGTGGTGGGACCAAGAGAACAAATGCAAGTGGTCTGACTCCAGTCTTCACCTTTAAGCTTCTGGAAAAACGCAAAGTGACAGATAAGCAACGTGAACTGAAAAAAAAAAAGTAGGGTGAATATCTTAACGCATTTAGTGGTCAATATTTCTGGGACTTTCCAGGCTGCCCGACCAGTAGACCCTCAGGTACCTCCCAGGGGCAGGCTGAGATCATATTCTCAAGGTACCTGGTATAAAGCAAGTATGCAAAATGTTTCCTTTCTCCAAAGCTAACTGGCGATCAGCCGCTGTCCTTGATGAAAGTCCATCTTGTCTTTCTAAAGAAGCTACCATTCGGCAAGGAGGCAAGTTAGGGATGTTCATTGCAACATTGTTTGTCCTAGTATAATCCAGAAGACAACCTCCCTGTTCCGCCTGGGGAACTGGATATATGGTGACATGAGCAGCCAATGACACTGTTGCAATGAGGAAAAATGAAGTTGTAGCAACAGGGCCGAATCTTGAGCATAAAGCCTAGCCCAAAAAAAGCAAGTTGCCCAGACAGACACACGCAAATTTTTTGAAACATCAATATGTAATGAAACGAAAATCACGGCTGGGAAGGATGCAGGACACGGATGCCTTCAGCGTGATGGACGGACGCCTTCAGCTCTGTCTCAACGCTGTGACTCCCGGGTCTGAGCACCTGCCTCCCGGTGCTCATGTGGAAACGAATGCAGTCACTGATGAACGGCAACACGGGAATAAACTGTTTCACATGCTCAGCGCCTGGCCCCTGCCGCTGCTTCGGGCAGCCGGGTCTCACGGCTCGGGCGGTGAACCTGAGGCCTGCGAGGCAGGGACATGCCACTCGAGACAGAAGTGGAGCAGTTGGGGCAGGCTGGCTTTTCACAGGCAAAGATTGCCCAGCTGCCTCTCCTCGACCCCACCTACCTTTGGTTCAACAATGGAAACCCAGCTCGACATGCACTAACAGGCACTAACGTGCACGTCTTCCAAAAACTGAATGAGCGGAAGGAAGAAAAATGGCACTGCTCTTCTGGGGTTCCCACACATATTTCAGTCATGATATAAAAAAACCCATTTTAACAAAACTACCGAAATTATTCGAGTCAATCCAGGGGGGTAAAAAAAACTTCAATATTTTTATTAGCTGTTATTATTTCTAGCTGAAAATGGTCACATAAAACTCCTAAGAAATATCTTTCTAAAATAAAAATTGCAGTGTGCCCCTTTTCCTACCTAAAATTCATTATCCAATGCCTTTCATTATCAACAGAATCAAGTTCAAACTCAGTATGGCCCGTGGGCGCCAGGTGACATGATCTCAACAGGGTATGGCCGCAGCGACTCCTGGAAGAGACATTCCCAGGTGAAATTCCAGCGCTGCTGCCCGCGGGCAGGGTGCCGCCGTGCGGGCGTGATGAAAGAGACTGGGACCCGCCCGGCTTGTGAAGCTCCTGATACATTTTGAGATAAAATTTACATTCTGTAAAATTCACTTTCTTTTCTTAAGGCCACTTACTTTATCGTCTGTCTTGTGCTGGCTGCTTTCTTACGTTGTTGAGGAGACTTTCTTTCTCTGGAAGGCCCGAGCGGGGCAGGACAGACAGGGGGCACAGATTCCAAGTTCCTTGGATGCTTTTCCTGCCTTTCCCACCTGGGGCTACAGGACACTGCCCGCCCAGCTCTGTTGCTCAGCAATCAGTCCTTTAGGACCAATAGAGCACCATAAATCATGGGACCGAGAGAACCACACCGTTGGCAGAGGGAGGTCAGTCCTGTCTGGTGCCCAGTGGAAGGCCAGGGTGTCCTTGGTCAGGGGCTGGTTGGATCCCCAGTCACCCAGCCGGTTTTTGGAGAAAACTGTGCAACTCGGGGAGGACTCTGACATCAAGCCCTCAACCACTGTCCTGCCAAATTAGATCAAGTGTGAGAAATGGCTCAAAATGGACTAAGCCCTGGCTGGTGTGGCTCAGGGGGTTGAGCGCCAGCCTGCGAACCAAAGAGTCGCTGGTTGGATCCCCAGTCAGGGCACATGCCTGGGTTGCAGGTCAGGTTCCTGGTTGGGGGCGCGCAAGAGGCAACTACACCTTGATGTATCTCTCCCTTTTTTTCCCCCTGCCCTACCCCTCTCTAAAAATAAATAAATAAAATCTTTAAAAAAAGAGTAAACTTATAAAGAGATAAATGAGGAAACTACTTGAGAAAAGACAAACCAAACCACAACTAAACCTAAGACAAAACAAAACAAAACAAAATAACCTGAAGAAGGGGGAAGAGGGAAAGCAGAGTGTAGAGCGGAGGCCTATGACATCTGACACCTTATTGGATCAGGATTGCTGGGCCGTGTGGATGGGAGAAGGGCCCGCTAAGGGGATTGTGACCCATATGGACTATCCCAGCCAAACCTCAGCAATTGGGGGGCAGGGAGTGGGGCACAGTGGTTAGTAATTAGGGAGCAAAGGGAAGGAAGGAAGAAGAGGGGAAGTGAAAGTGCCATCAGTTCCCATCTTATTGGGGTTGGCAGGGGACCGGGCAATGGGTCACAGGGTCAGTAGGAGAGTGCCCTTAAGGGTCAGAATGAACCCCCGATCATCCATGGAAGGACATTCATCCCAAAGGACATTGGGAGGTACCATCCTGACCAAGTGTGGGAACTCAGGAGCAATGAAAGAAACCATGATATATTTGACTGTGTAAACATCAAGACGTTTTTGGTGACAAAAGATCCCATAAATAAAGCCGGCTCAAGGGGTGGACCTGGGAAAATATTTGTAATATAAATAAAAGTTACTGATGGCTGTGGACGAACTTGCTGTGTGCCAGGCACCATGGTACTTAACTGACAGGCATGGAGTCGTGTCCAGAGCACAGCTACCAAGTAGGCCTGACCGGGGTGACGGATACAGGGAGATGGAAGCGGGGGAGAACAACAGGCCAAGGCCTCGGGACCAGGCAGGGGCTGAGTTCCGATGTGCCTCCCCTTGATCACTTCTGAGCACGGAAGCCGGTGGCCAAGGGACACTGTATAAAGAGAGCTTTCACCAATTGACCGGAGCAAGACAAACAACTGATGCAGAAGCAGACTTCGATATAAATAGAGCATTTACAGAGAGGTGAAGCCAAATAGCTCCCAAACAGATTCAATAATAGTCAGAAAATGCCAGTTAAATAGCCAGGAGTCCTGGCTGGTGTGGCTCAGTAGATTGTGCACAGCCTGAGAACTGAGGGGTTGCTGGTTCCATTCCCTGATTGCTGGTTCAATCAGGGCCCGGGCCCGGGTTGGGGTCCTCCGTTGGGAGACTCGAGAGGCAAGATCGATGGATCTCCCATACACTGATGTTCCTCTCCCTCTCATTCTCCCTCGCTTCTCCTCTCTCTAAAAGTAAATAAATGAAATCTGAAAAAAAAAAGAAAGCCGCAATGAGACCTCATTTCACATCCATGAGGCTGACGCGAACGAAAACAAGCGGTGACAGCGAATGCTGGCAGGAATATGGAGGAAAGGGCAGGCTCATGCATGCGGAGGTCTGCAGCCACTTTGGAAAGCAGTCTGGCAACATCTGTTAAAATTCAAACTAAACTTACCCTCTGACCCACTTGTCCCACTGCTGGGAATCTGTCCCAAAGAAAGAGAGACCCTAGTTAGGGACAAGGATGTTTATTGGTGGGTGTGTGTGTGTGTGTGTGTGTGCGAACAAAGTGAATGCCCATCGGAAGGGGGTGGGGGGGAGACCGAATGGGCTATGCTGCATCCACCCAATACCCACTTGAACAAAGTCAAGTTCACCGGGGCGCCCTGCCGCCGGAGGGCTGGCAGACGGGTGCGTGCAGTGAGCCCTGTGTGTTAATAAAGTCCCGCAGGCTCTGAGCCTCTGACGCCCTCCCCGTGTCACCACGAGGCACAGAATGCGGTGCCCCGCAGGTCCATGGCACATACATAAACGCGTGATATTGACCGTTCATGGGGGCATCGGTGCAGACGTGGAGAAATCTGAACTCTCCTTCAAGGCGGCTGGGAATGGAAAATGCGGCTGCTGTGAAAAACAGTTCGGTAGCTTGTCCCTACACTCCACATTGTCACAGGACGTGCAGTTACACTCCTGTGAATCCATCCAAAGGGATCGACACAGGTGTTCAAACAAAACTGTGAACGCAGGTGTGTCCCTGCAGCGCCACTCACAATGGCCAAAGGGTGCCAACACCCCAAATGTCCATCAGGAGAAACAAGGACACATGGCCCATCTGGACAGTGGGGTCGTACTCAGCCAAAGTAAGACAAAGCCCCGACACCTGCTCCCACGTGGGTGAGCCTTCAAAGCAGTGACCATGGCACTGAGTGACAGACGGGCCCCAGGCACAAAGGCCACAGGGTGTGATTCCACCGATGGGACATGTCCAGAGCAGGCAACCCCATCAAGGCAAAACGGCTAAGATGGTGCACTTCATGTTACGTATATTTTGTCACAGTAAGAAAAAAAATCAATGGAGGGGGACAATTAGGAATCAAAGGTTCAAAAGGCAACTTGAAGAGGTGCAATGGTAGAAAATGGGGTGAGGAAACAGTGACCTAAAGGCTAGTCCACAGCTTGACACTTGGAAGACGGTCACCCCTAAAGCAAACGGCTGCGTAACTCACCTTTTAGAACAAGTCAAGGAGGGGTCTGGCTGGCCCTTGAGTTAACGCTGGTCTCGATCTACTCCAGATTTGGGGTGCATGTTCCCGCCCAGCCCACAACGCTTGGAGCTTGATAGTTTCTCTCAACCTCAGTCTGATCCATGTTGCTTAGGATCTTCTGGGTGGTTATGTGCCATGTGAATGCTCAGGTTACCCGCGGTAATAAATGTTCTATAATCAATCCCAGAGATGCGAGAGAGATCTGGAAACCCTCATGTCTCTGGAACATACTGTCTCAAATCAAGTGCAGAATGTCCCATTAGAAGGTATGTTCTGCCCTGGCTGGTAGCACAGTGGTTAAGGCGCCGGCCTGTGAACCCAAAGGTCGCAGGTTCGATTCCCCAGCCAGGGCACATAACCAGGTTGCAAACCAGGTCTCCAGTCAGGTCTGTGGCTGGAGGCAGGTGAAACGCAACCATACATGGATGTCTCTCTCCCTCTCTGCCTCTCTCCCTTCCCCTCTTTCTAAAAATAATGAAATAAAATCTTAAAAAAAAAAACTAGATTGGAGAATTTGCTTATTTAAAAAAAAAAAAAAAAAAAAGGTGTGTTCTTATTTTATAGGCCATGAAGAAAGGAAAATATACTCACCATGAGACAATGGCACAACTTCCTTCTTACCCATTTGATGTTTTTGATCTTAGCCTTTGGTGTTTTGGTCTCTGTAACACTCTTGTGCATCTATGAAAAGGAGACTGCAATGGAAACTAGTTAAGGTAATCCTACGTCTTCCCATTTAGAATCTGACTCCCAGAGTCACTTTCTAACACACGCATGTGGAGGTCTGTGTTTTCCCACCCTTCATCCTCTGTGCCTCTGGAACGCTGGAGATGACCTGATCAGTGTGGCTCAGTGGCTGGGTGTCATCTCACAGAATGGAAAGTCACCTCAATTCCTACTCAGGGCTCAGTTGCGGTGCGTGCAAGAGGCAATGGATGGATGTTTCTCTTGCATCGATGTCTCTCTCCCTTTCTTTCTCCCTCCTTTCCCCTCCCTCTAAAAATGTGATTTTGAAAAATGTTTGGAACTGGATAGAAATGGTGGTTGGAAACATTGTGAATGGCCTACAACCCACTGAATTACTCACTTTAAAAATGATTCATTTGATAGCCCTGGCTGGCGGCACAGTAGAAACCCAAAGGTCGCTGGTTCGATTCCCAGCCAGGGCACATAACCAGGTTGCAAGCCAGGTCTCCAGCCAGGTCGGTAGCTGGAGGCAGGTGAAAGGAAACCATACATTGATGTCTCTCTCTACCTCTCTCCCTTCCCCTCTCTCTAAAACTAATAAATAAAAATCTTAAAATGACATTAAAATGGTTCATTTGATGTCATATCAACTGCACTTCCATTTTTTTTAAAGGTGCTTTGGAAAGTTTCGCCTCAGGATGTGAGGTCTGGAGAGCTGAGCCTTTCTGTTGGGCAAGGGACAAGCAGACGGAAGGGTGGCCCAGCAGAGATGGAAGGAACAAGCCCTGGGAACTACGTGGGAGACAGTAAATGCCCTTTTTGCTTGTAACCATTTCTAGCTGGGTTTTCTTTCTTTCTTTTTTTATAGCTGGGTTTTCTGCTACTTGCAGCCAGAAGTACCCTCATTGGCACAGACCTGAAGGCTCTGAAAAGCAAGGCAAAGGCATTTCAGCGTGTAGGTAAACAGCTCGCGAATTCTCAGTGGCAGTTCATCCCCGGGGTGGGGCCAGGAAGGTGCGCACGTGTCCGCATGTACGCTCCCCCGATGAACCCAGCCTCACCCTCCCCGCTGCCCCCAGCCCGTCTGAGTGGCTCTAAAACAGGATGGACTGGCTGCAGGTCCAGTGCTAATTACAGGCTTGTCAGCTCAGGACGACAGGTGAAAAGGGGTCACCCGCCCCACCACTGCGTGCGTGTGGCTTCTCCCGGGAGTTGAGGGCCTCACGTGCACAGACGTGGCAGCCAGGTTGTGCTTTCTCCGTGCCAGCTGTCAGCTCCAGGCGGTGGGGGTGAGCACTTCCCTTTTCACAGTCATGTGGAGTCAGGCACCCCTGGGCTGCACCCAGGAGAAGGCAGAGACCACCTGCTCTCTCTGCACCACCTGTCGGGTCCCTCATTTCTCGGGGCTCTGGAAAGCCCTGCCCGGCCGCCCGGAAAGGCACCCACTCTCCTCCACACGTAGGGAGGCTTCGGAAAAGGATAACACAGCTGGGTGGGTGTTTACAAGCGCATTTAAAGGTGAATGTTAGAGATTCATACTTCAAGTGTTGTTGGATTTGATCTTGATCTTACTGTCTTTCTTGGCGGTTAGTCACAGTCCTTGTCTAATGTGTAAACTATGAAAATAAATGACTAAGGTGCCTAGAGTAAAAACCTGTTTCGCAGCTGATGAATGAAAGGAAACAGGTCCCTTATCTATGCTAATGAAGGTGCTCCATCTGTACAGAAAGGTTGCAGGGAGTTATCCCTGATGAAAATGAATTCAGGTTTATCCATCCTGAGAATATCTCACGGGGACATGGAGTTACATTCTTCTCTGTCCTCACACCTTGGTTGTTTTTTGTTTTTGTTTTTATTTTTCCCACTCAGCTGGGAATTCATATATTTCATGAGTCTTGTCTAGAAAGAGGTGAGTTGTTTATTCCAGGAGCCTTGAGTCACCTGGAATGTATGGTATTTCCAAAACAATGAGCAAGTGTGCTTAAGTAAAACAAAACACAAAACCCTGCTGACTTTCAGAGGGTCGCAGGGAGGACACAGTCAGATCTAAGCTACTTGGGGGAGAAGGGAGGGGGTGGGTGGGAGCAAGGAGGCACGAAGAGGGGCTCTGCATGTGAGCCAAATGAAAAAGGAGAAGGAAGAATAAAAATTGCTCTTGGAAAACTGCCCTCCAGTTAGTCTTATTTACTATGAAACCTTTTACTTTCTTAGTTTTTCTGTAGACCCCAGGAGGGTCCCTGGCTGGTGGCTCAGTGGATAAGGTGCCAGCCTGTGAACCCAAAGGCTGCTGGTTCGATTCCCAGTCAGGGCACATAACCAGGTGGCAAGCCAGGTCTCCAGCTGGAGGCAGGTGAAAGGCAACCATACATGGATGCTTCTCTCCCTTCCTTCCTCCCTCCCTGCTCTTCTCTCTGAAAATAATAAATAAATTGGAAAAAATTAATTAGAACCAGGGATGAAAATAGTAGACTTAGCCACCACAATCCAAAGATGGGTATCGTCACCTTTCAGAAGAATATTGTTTTTACACTGTCTTGCCTAAAGAAGGAGATTCTGACAGACACGTGAACCCTGGGGACATTGCCCTGAGTGACATAAGCCAGCCACAATAGGACAAATACTGCATGATTCCATTTATGTGAGGGACCCAAAGGAGTCAAGTTCACGGACACAGAAAGTAGAAAGGCGACTGCCAAGGGCTGGTGGAGGGGGTGGAGGGTTCGCACTCAACAGGGACAGAGGTTCAGTTTTACGAGATAAGGAAGTTCTGCAGATGGAAGGAGGTGATAGTTGCCCAGTAATGTGAACGTGCTTCTTGCCACTAAACTGCACACTTAAAACTGGTTAAAATGGCACATTTTACGTGGATTTGACCACAACTAAAATTATTTAATTTAATGAACAAAACAGAGAGAGGATCTGGTTCCTATCCATACTAGGAATGTTCTGTATCTTCACTTGGGTGACGGGCATGCTCACTGCGTGAAAATCCAGTGATTTCTGGACTTTCTTCTCTGTGTGAAATTGATAAACCAAATGTTTCTCATCAGTAGCTACGCAGAGCCCTGGCCAGTGTGGCTCAGCTGGTTGGAGTGTCATCCTGCAGACCAAAGGTTGGGGGTTTGATTCCCGGCCAGGGCACCTGCCTAGACTGCAGGTTCCATCTCGGGTCAGGGTGCAAATGAGAGGCAACCAATCGATGTTCCTTTCTCTCTCTTCCTCTCTCTACCAAATCAATACACATATTTTTAAATTATAAAAAAAGAAAAGGTAGATAAAGAGCTTGTTGTTGTCTATAGGAGCACACACTTCAGCAAAGGTAGAAGCAGCATTTCAGGAAGAAGCTTGGAATGGGTTGAATAGGGTTGTTACCTGCCCCGCCCCCAAGCACCCCTCAAATTCCTGTCTACCTGGAACCTGAGAATGCAACCATACCTAGAAATAGTGTCTTTGAGGATGTAACATAGAACTAGGGTGGGCTCTAAATCCAATCACCAGTGTCCTTACGAGACAGAAAAGGACACGCAGAGACATACAGGAAGGGCGCCATGTGACACTGGAGGCAGAGGGGATGTTGTCACCAGCCAAGGAGGCACCAGAAGTCGGACAAGACAAGAGGGACTTTTCCCAAAGAGCCTCTGGAGGGAGTGTGGCTCTACCAACACCTTGATTTGGGCTGCTGGCCTCCAGAACCATGGCAGAATGAACTTCTGACATTTCCAGGGGTGATGTGTCCTGGCCGCCCTTAAAAATGAACGCGGAGATATTCCGTCAGACAGGAGAGAACTGAGTTTCCCCCCCAGCCTTTCAAGGGACCCAACCAAGAAGGTGACAGACAATGCTGTTGTAGCCTAATGAGGTCACTGGCTGTCACCTGGTTCTTTCTGCCTTTCAGGCTCCAGTCTCCTCCTTCTCTGCCACCACCCCCATTCCCCCTTGTTTTCAGAGTCTGTTTCCCTCCAAGCCCAGAAGTAAAAATGAAAATACAGAAAAATCCCACCAGTAATCCAGATGGAACCAAAAGCAGGTGACTTCCTGAGAAAAGGGTGTCATACAGGAGTGTGTTGAGTTCTTACTTTTACCCGGCAAACGTATGGATGATGGAACTATTGCTTGGAATATGGCTTACGGTGCTTGAGAGAGAGAGAGAGTGAAGCACCAGCCAATGCTCTTGTATCATGTGATGAGGACAGCTTTCCTTGATATTCCAGCTCCACGTGTCCAAAAACATTGACAAATCGAGGGCATGTGACACTGGGAGGAAAAGGAAGGGGAAGAAATACTGTCAGTGACCACTTCTCCATTTGAGGTTTGAAACATAGTTAACGGTGATGAGTAATATATCCCCTTAAAATTTAAAAAAAGAATCAAGTCACTATACAGCATGGTAGGGTGGCTAGTGCCGTGGGCAGTGCAAGAATTCACAAAGAGAAAAGGCAGAGAGCCAAGTTTTCTTCCCTTTCCACGGGAGGAAAAGGGCTTAGGTGTGGAGACACACCAGCAGTGAGATGCAGGGGTTTGGGGTTTTTATTGGATTATAAAAGGAGGGGGGAGTGTTTCTGGGCTGTGAGGGGTGTTGTTACGCAGAAGGTTTTGGGTGGTTTTGTTTAAACTGTGATTTGTTCCAACGTTATCTTTTGCTCGCAGCTTCCGGGCAGGTTGTGGGGAGGGGGTCTTTTCCAGGCCTGGGGACCTAAGCTCAGGAGCGCAAAATGGCAGTGCTGCTGAACAAGGCCTAGGCCAGCTGGGCAGATGGTGCCATGGTGGCAAAGGGCTTTGTCCCTTACAAGACCCTTGGGGGAAAAGCAAGTTCACCACGTTGTGCTGAGACAAACGAGTTTCCTCCTGGTTCCTCCCATTATCCCTTTGAACACAAGGACTGTCCCAGTGCTTCATACGCGCAGGCCTGTCCGTGTGAAGGAATCCAGGGACTGGGCTACTGAGCAGATGCCACGGAGAATGAGGGGGTAACGAGGCAAAGAGGGGCTGAGCACAGAGACAGGAAACAGCAGGGTCTGTGCGGAGAGTTGCTCCCAGGGACAAGGCAGGGGGCAGAAGAGCATTTGATGGCGGAGTCCTGATGTCTTTAGACTAGGCCTGTGTACACATATTGAAAAAAGTCAATTAAAAAACCCCTGAAAGTAGCAAGGTGGTTACAAAGCCATGGGATAGAGCAGTAGTTTTCATAATAGGCAAAAGAGGAAAAACCTAGGTTTCCATCAACAGGTGACTGGATAAATAAAATGGTCTATTCACACAAGGGACCATTGTCCCACCATGAAAAGGAACCAAGTCCTGACTCAGGTTACCACATGGAAGAACCTTGAAAATATGCAACATAAGGAAGCCAGCAGCACCCTGGCTTGTGGCACAGTGGATAAGGTGTTGGCCTGGGAACCCAAAGGTCACTGGCTCAATTCCCAGTCAGGGCACATAACCAGGTTGCAAGCCAGGCTGTATGCATCTGAGAACATGATTAAAAATCTGCAGAATTGTACATGTGAAATGAGTGAGTTGTATGATATGTGAACTGTATCCCAATAAAGTGGGTTTTTTTTTTAACCAAAAAAAAAAAAAAAAAAAGAAAAGAAAGAAAGAAAAACGGTAGGATCACTTACCCAAGGAAGTTCAGAAGTCACATCCTCGAGTCCTCTCAACACTGGAAGGAGGGTTGGAAAGCAGTCCTTGTTCTAGAAATTTCTTTATTTCCTTTGGGAAACATTCAGCTGTGGTTGTTTCAGTGACATAGGTCCTTGGTTTCGGGTTGCTGCTGGGTGTGTAAGGGCTGCCAGAAAAAAAGTAAATGCATATTTTGTGAGTCCTCTGCTCTTTTGTGAAGTTATGAGACTTAGCTGTAGCGAGGTAAGTTTAGGGGCTTGCCGTGCACCCCCACTGAGGGCAGATATTGGGAAGGAGTCAACACCCTGATTTGACTCAGCCACAAATCTCAAGTGGGAACGGGAAGGAGGACAGATTAGAGTGGAGGCCAAGATGTTTGATTGGTTTTTGTTTTTTTTTAACTCTCTCACCCGAGGATACGTTCATGGATTTGAGAAACATCGATCAGTTGCCTCCTGCGTGTGCCCCAACTGGGGATGGAAGCCACAGCCCAGGTGTGTGCCCTAGCGGGGAGTTGAACCCATGACTTTTTACATTTTTTAAAAATTAAAGGCAGATCCATTTTTAATTTTTTAAAAATATTCTATTTCATTATTTCTTAGAAAGAGGGGAAGGGAGAGAGGCAGAGAGGGACAGACATCAAAGTATGGTTGCTTTTCACCTGCCTCCAGCCACAGACCTGACTGGAGACCTGGTTTGCAACCTTGTTATGTGCCCTGGCTGGGGAATCGAACCAGCAACCTTTGGGTTCGCAGGCCAGCACCTTATTCACTGAGCCACCAGCCAGGGCCGAACCCATGACTTTTGGTGTATAAGACGATGCTCCGACCAATGGAGCCACGTGGCCAGAGCTCAAGTCTTTGTAAGGTGCCCCATCCCAATGCCTAGAATTGTTGCCAAAGACCGGAGCCTCTGCTCTCTCCCACACGACTGGAGGGGGTGCAGCCTGGTACAACCACTAGCAGGAGGTAGACAGCACCCACTAACACACTTCCATTCCCAGAAGTACACCCAACACGATGAGGGTTTATGTCCACCCGTAGGCGTGTGCAAGAATGTTCACAGCAACTTTCTTCAAAATTATCAAAACCCAGTCATAACCCAAATTATCTGTCCACAGTAGAATGGGTACACTTTGGTGCATGAATACAATAAAATACTCATCGCAAGGGATGAATCTGGAGATGTCCCACATTAAATGGTGGGTTAGAGAGGAGAGATGATTAGTCAATGAAGAAGGTTCGGCTCACAAAACGCTGCTCATGTTTCCGAGAGCACGCGGGGGCTATGAATGGCGTTTCAGGCTGCTGTCTAAACATAAACCGTGGGCCACTGGCTGCCACCGTATCCTGCTTACCTGTAAATTTCCTGGCCTGCTGGCCACAAGCAATCACAAGCAGTCAGTATTCCTTACGGACCGTGCGCCTACCCCAGAACTGCCCCCACTTCACCTTTTCTGTCCCCCTCCACTCCCTTGTCTATGGCCAGTGTAAATTCTTTCAAAACAACTTCCACCTTCAGAAGAGTCCAAAGGCTCCCAGGGGACAGATCCTGCGTCTCCTCCCCCAGCCCTGCTGCGGGTGGCTTCAGTCACAGGTCCCAGGACCTGGTCCCTTCCTCCGGCTGGCAGATAGCTCAAAACCCCTTTCTTTCAGGAAAGCTTTTGACTACAATGGACAAGAATGAACTATAGCTACTGTTACACAAAGTAAAATGATGCATCTTTTAATGTTGAATAATGAATTCAGACTCAAGATCAGTCCATAGTCTATGATGACAAAGGTCACAACAGTAGCTACCTTTGGACTGAGTGTGCTCCGGGAAGGGACACAAGGCAGTTTTCTGGGGCTGTGGAATGTTCTAGACTTTGATGATTATCAAACAGCCGTATAAACAGGTAAAGAGTAATCGTTGGTCTGTCACACGCATGGCGCCAGCATTCACCTGCTTGTGGCCCCGTTCCTGTGCGCTTAGCTGGCTACTGCCACCCAACAGACAGGGTCACCAAAATTAGTTTTCTCTTATTCAGAAACATGTGTCAAAAACTGCCCAAGGGAGGCAGCCAGTGTATTCAGTAAACACCTCCTGGACATTTGGGCCCCCAGAGAAGCAGCATGGAGACGGACTACCCTACATCTTGTCCGCTGTTCTACCAGAAGGATGTGGATGGGGCTCATTCCAGCTATGAAATTCTCTTCCAAGGAGTCAAAGGCCTGGAAAGTCCGCCACCTCATTCAAAGAGGAAGATGATGAAAGATGGTGTTATGAGTCATGAAAATTAAATAGTGCCTTTCCTTATTTTGTGGTGGCTAAGTTCTCCTTTTCTCTGGGTGTAAGTGGATGATGTCATTTGTTCATGTGACCATGAGACATTCAAGGAAAAAATTCCACCTTGATCATGGGCAGTCAAACGCCACCCCTCTCATACCTATTGGTCAAGTCTACTACGGGAAGCACCGTTCTAGGGGCTCGGGGCAAAGTGATGAATGGTGAGACAGTGGAGGAACAAGTCAAAGAGAACTTTGGACAGTATTGTGCAGGAAGCCAATGCCGATGTCGTGGAGTCCCTAGGGGTGCCACCGAGGGGCCTGCTAGCCAGAGGAAGGTGGCGTGAGCCCCTGAGGCTGGGAAGACAGGTGTGTGCAGTAGGATGCCATGGAGCTGGGACAGATCCAGCTTTTAATCAGTTCTTTAAAAAAACTCTCCACCAGGAGAGCCTTTTTATAATTTCTCTCCCTCGAGCACATCTGTTTCTAACATGAATGAAGGGGCCAGTGGGTATCACTCAGCTACTTGGTTTCATGCTACATGAAAGAGGGAGCCGATGACAAGCATGAGGTCAGGGCTTGTGTCTTAAAAATATATTTAGGGCCCTGGCTGGTAGCACAGTGGATAAGGCACCGGCCTGCGAACCCAAAGGTCGCAGGTTCGATTCCCCAGCCAGGGCACATAACCAGGTTGCAAACCAGGTCTCCAGCCAGGTCTGTGGCTGGAGGCAGGTGAAAGGCAACCATACCTTGATGTCTCTCTCCCTGTCTCTCTCCCTTCCCCTTTTTCTAGAAATAATAAAATCAAATCTTTAAAAAAAAAAATTAAAAAAAATATATTTAGGCAACAGTATGGAGACAAGAGTGGAATAACTTAGAAAATGATCAAGACTAATGCAAGTATAACAAATATAATAACAGGAAACTTGGTTCGTTTTCTACTTCCATGTCAAATAAGCTTATCTTAATACAAATTAGAATACAGGTATGGTTCCAAAAATTGCTGCTCTGGCATGCCAAAGCCTAGCCTTTACCGGTGGGAGCTGTGCTCTGAGCAGAGACTGAGCTGAGGCTCGGGAGAATCTCTGCTCAGTCCACCTGAGGTTCAGTTCCATTTGTTACCTTCTGGTGCCACCACTTGACCCTTCTGTTCCCTGCACCTTTATCCAATGACAGGCTCTGCTCGCCTAGTCAGCCTTATAATTAGTTTGCTTAAGGTTCAATCACATACATCTCAGTAAAGATGCACCATTTTCACCTATCAAATTAGCAAAAGTTTTTACAAAGCAGATCACTGGGCATTAGAGGATCGGTAGACACGGGTCTGTGGTGGGAACAGACATCCGCCAAGCCCTCTTGAAATGCACACAGCTTGGCAATGTGCATCGAGAGCCTTAAACATGATTTTCATGCCTGACTGAGATGGCTCAGTGGGTTGGGCATCATCCTCCTGAAAAGCGAAGGGTCACTGGTTTGATTCCTGGTCCCGTTAGGGGCATATGAGAGGCACCTGATTGATGTTTCTCTCTCACATCGGTGTTTTACACTCTCTCTTCTCTCCAGAACTGAAAACATATATAAATAGAAATGTTCTTCAGTCCCTTTGATCTGGTAAATTTGTTCTTGGGAATGTATCTTTCCTTTTATAATAACTTTGATAAAGTGCTTAGTGGCCATTTTTTAAAAAAGGTTTTCTTTAGCTTCAGAAAGAGGGGAAGGGAGGGAGAAAGGGAGAGAAACATTAATAAACATTCCACACGGTTGCCTCTCACACGCCCCCAGCTGGGGACCTGGCCTGCAACCAGGCATGTGCCCTGACTAGGAATCGAACCAGCGACCTTTCAGTTTGCAGGCCAGTGTTCAATCCTCTGATCCGTACTAGCCAGGGCAGGGATGTATCTTAAGGAATAATTGCAAGTGTGGGCAGAACTTTGTGAAAAATATTGGGGTTATCTATAAATGTCTGGAAGACAGCAAATGAATGACCATTTACATCTCCAGCAACAAGGCAGTTCCAGGAATGGGGGATTCAGGCTTTGGGAAATTCTGTCCTTTGCCCAAATCTCACGGCTCGTATGAGATGGAGCCAGAACTCAACTCTAGACTTATTTTATTCCAACACCTGTGCTTTAAATCATGATGCCAGCACAGAAATAATTAATTCTCAACTGGCAAAACAAAGGCAAACTAATTCTAGTATTGTTAAGTTACGCACAAGATTACGTGCTACACAGAGTGAGAGCTAGAACCGCTTGTGTGCCTGGAGTGAGCGGCTACTGGCTTTCACCGCCACACTGCCCTTCTGGGTCCCGTCCCACCCAGGGCTCACAGCAGCAGGGGGCATTGCCCAGGCTCCTGGCCAGGGGGCATGAGGATTAGAAACTGGAGAAAGCTAAGAGCTACTTTTCTCTTTGGCTGGTGACTGGGCCTGGCAGCTGCAGCTGAGGCATGAGGGCAGCTGTGGGTCACAGGGAGGTGGCCAGTCCCCAGAGCTGGAGAGCCCCCCCGCCCCCGTCTTAGACTCACAGCCCTTTCCTTTCCCCCTCTAACTCCCAAGTGGCCCCCATCCATCTCCCTTTTGCCTTTCGGATGTTTTAACACCTTTGGAACCAGTTCCTGGCATTCAGTCCATCCCCACTTGTATTATCTAGTGTTTTCTACCTTTCAGGCTGGCCACTGATGGACATGCTCTGCAGTGACAGTTATACACGTTTCATAGAGTGACATGAAAAAGATTGATATTCTTACTTTTACATGTGGAAGAAATAGGCTGTAAGTAGCTGCTTTTCTTTTGGGGAGAGCAAAATACTTTTGCATTAAAAAAAAAAGATTTTATTAATTATTATTTTTAGAGAGAAGGGTAGGGAGAGAAGCAGAAAGGAGAGAGAGAGAGAGACATCAATATATGGTTGCCTTTCACCTGCCTCCAGCTGGGGCCCTGGCTTGCAACCTGGTTATGTGCCCTGGCTGGGAATCGAACCAACGACCTTTGGGTTCGCAGGCTGGTGCCTTATCCACTGTGCCACCAGCCAGGGCTTTTCTGTTGCATTTTGTTTTCTTCATATATGGTGCAAAAAATGATAGTCTTTATAAGTTATACAAATAACTGGCAAAGAAAAGATTTATTAATTCAGGATATGAGTGTTTTATGGGATAACCAACTGTCTTAGTTATCACCTGTCAGGTAACACTCGACAACAGCTAGGATACACAGATTGCACGATTTTCAAACCGTAATAAATATGGTCAGTCAATAGCAGGCACTAAACTTCCTCTTGTTCTTCCTGAAACAGCTTTGATGTTTTACTATGATCCATTAAGAAACATCTAAAGGGGGAAAAAAAAACAAAATTACTTTTGAGTGTCATTTACTTTTTACAGTAGAAAATACTCAGATAAACTACAGAACTTAATGTTTAACTGTGTTGCTAAAAATCTACACAGAATGGTCTTCAGTATTTTAAATGAACGCAACCAGAGAAAAACATAATTTTAAGGGTCCTAAATTTTATGTCATTGAGCACAACAGACTGAAGGTGAACACTAGAAGTGATTAATGAAAGTTAACAAAATGTAGGCTTATTTTAATAGGTCTATTTTGTACCAAAGGAGGAAAAAAAAAAACCCTCACGATATCTAGGTTTATTAAAGCTACTGATCTATACTCAAAATAAGAATATGTATCTTATATTTAAATTCAAAATAGGAGTAAAAGTAATTTATACATACATATTTTATATATGATAACATTTGGAAGGCTATACACCAAAATGTTAATAGTGATAGTGTGTCTGGATAGTGAGATTTCAAGAGAGAGGATTTTTGGTTTTTTGCTGTTATAAATTTCTCATTTTTCCATTTGTTCACTATGGAAAAATGGAACTGAAAAAGAGAAGTACAAGCAATTCATGCTCAGGCACGGCAGTAACTGGTGCCTTCTGAAATTCAGTGCCACCTGCTTCAGTCTGAAAATCGAGCCTCCAGGGCTCAGACAGCCGGAAGGCGCCTGGCAGACGGGGTCCAGGTGTGAGGCCCACACCTGACTCAGGGCCAGCGACCAGCCGGGGCTCCGAGGAGAATCTCAGCCTCCTCACTCCCGGCGCGGACACCCACGGAAAAAGTAAAATGTAAAACACACGCTGCCATTCAGAGACACGCTCATCTCAGGACAAGCCGGCTCCATTCCCAGACCGGGACAGAAACAGGTCGGGCTCGAGTCCGGGTGAGGAGGGCGGCGTTACCTTCAGAATCTCCCCGGGAGCGGCGTCTGCTGGCACAGGGCTCCCCCGCAGCTTTGAGTACTCGGTGACAAAGACGGAAGCTTCGTCTAAACTGCGGCACCAGAAAGACAGAGGAAGGCGTGAGGGAACCTTTGGGGTGAAAACTGCCTCGCTCCCTGGACTGTGAAGATGCGTCTCAGGCATAGATAAAAAATGGACCAGGCTGCACAACAGAGGTGTGTGCAGCGGATTCTACAGACTACACCTCAAACAAGGACACTCGTTCGCAAATGACAACAGCTCACTGGCGGGAGCAGAAAGAAACCCCTGGGTGGTAATGAGAAAGGAATCCCCCCAGTTGGCCCAGTGACACTTCAATCCTTTCCCTTTTCAGGGTCACCCCGTTGCTTCTTGCTCCTCCCGTCTTGTCTTTCCAGACCTGCCCCACGCCGGAAAGTCAGGTAACAAGTTTAGCAAAAGTTATGTCATGTAAAGCTATCGTTTCTCTGAACAAGAGCTAAGATGTAAAACTGTCATTTGGGGTTTAGAATGGAGCCATGAGACACCTATTTAAGGGGTTCAGACAGCTTGTATGACTGTCCGATTCCAAGTTCATGTTCCAGGAGATGGGGTTACAGGACCAACGATCCCGGGTATGTGCAGTGATGCTAGCGCCTAACGTTCTGAGCCTTTAATTACAACCAAATAGCCCTGTAATTGTTTGACATTTTCCTCAAAAATAAAGATAAATTTTAAGGGGATTCTTTAGCAAGTTTTTTTAAAAAAAATTTTATTGTTGTTGTATTACATCCATCCCCTTTTTGCTCCCCTCTGTCTAGCAAGTTTTTATTTATTTTTTAAAATTCACCTACCTTAATTCACTTGTCAAATATTTTACTAGGTCAGTGATGTTGTTGGTGTTCATCGTGTGCAGTTTCAACACTGGAAAGTATTTTGTTTTTGCCAAAACCCCAAACTCTTTCTTACTTATGATATTATTCAGAATCAGATTTCGAATCTGTAGAATGACAGGCATCGCATTACACACACGTTCAACGCCCAGTCCTATTCAACCCCACAACAGTGACGACAGTCTGGAGTGCGGCACCCATCGCGTTGTAACTAAGCCTCCTTTGGAGGGGGCGGCGGCCTGGGCCCATTCCTGCACTTCATACCGTAAATAAGTAAAAAGTAACGGCTGTTCAGCACTTTAGAACTTCAAAAGGGGTAACAACTGAAACAGCCAGGGCCCCTGCCTTTTACAAAATTTAGAGGTTTCAGTAAATGCAAAATAATTGTATATAGTAACAAAAAGACTGAGGCAGTAATTTTCTACTTAAGTCTCGGTTTGGGGAAATGATCGCCTTCTAATATCTAATTTTTCATAGCAAAAGGAGATGAAATTTTCTCTTACTTGATGTGAAAACCCTGCCAACTGGCCGGTATTCATATGCTCTTCCAACTGCTGCAAAATGATCTGAGGGTTGCATGAGCTCAGGAAGTTCTACAGAAAAAAATCAAAACATAGTTAACGTAAATGTGAAATTACTATTAATTTCTGTTGAATCTTTAAGATTTTCATTTCTTTTTTTAAAAATTGACTTTTATAAGGCGCCGGCCTGCGAACCCAAAGGTCACTGGTTCGATTCCCAGCCAGGGCACATAACCAGGTTGCAAGCCAGGTCTCCAGTCAGATCCGTTGCTGGAGGCAGGAAAAAGGCAACCATACACTGATGTCTCTCTCTCTCTGCCTCTTTCCCTACCCCTCAATCTAAAAATAATAAATAAAAATCTTTAAAAAAAAAAAGATTTTAGGGTGAGGTGGGGGAGAATGAATTGTTGGGCCACTTATTCATGCATTCATTGGTTGATTCTTGTACGTGCCCTGACTGGGGCTCAAACCCACAACTTTGGCGTATGGGGATTACACTCTAATGAACTGCCAGGGCTGGTTTTCATCTTTAAATTTGAAGTATCTTAACAAACTTGTTTTTATGATAGAAAAAAAAGCCTCTTTCAACAAGAAATTACTGAAATAACACAAAAAGCATTCTACAAATACTCATTCCAAAGGCAGAGCTATTTTAACAAGCACTTTGTCATTCTAAGTGACAAAAGGAATCTATTTAAATACCAAACCTTTGAAAAGCAGGAAGGGATGAGTTTATGAATAGTCAAGAAAGAACAAAGTGAAGACAAGCACAGATGGCTTTGAAAACAATGAAATGAACAGACATATGACAGAAATGTGTGTGCTCACTTACACAGCTCTCTGCGAGCCGGCTCATCTGCCTTTGAGAAAATAACTGCAAAACATGTCCCAAAGCCTCGATCCGTGTGTTCCACAGAGGGAACGACGGTCACTCTTACAAGTTCTGTCCGGAAGTGGTTGTGGCTCTGAGGCTGCCCTGCACCAACCCTGACTGCCCCCCTCGGAGCCTTCCCAACACAGTCCACTTTGTTCACTGCTGCCCTACTGTGGGGACTGACCCCGCCTGCTCTCTCGGCCTGTCCACAGGCTGGGCTTGGATGACGTGAGACACCCCGCCCGGCTCACCCCTGTGCCGTGTTTTACAGGTGCAGAGAAAAGAAGGTGCAACCTTGCAGGGGACACGCCAGGGGAGCCTTCGGTTCTGTGGCGGCCCCAGGGGAACGGTTCCCGGGATACCTGAATTTGCTGGCGCCGCTTCTCGGAGTGGGGCATGAGCATGAGGCAGGCCAAGGCGAAGGCTGGCAGCTCCAACTGGACATACTGCCGGGCAATGCCCACCATGTCCAGGTCACCTGAAACGGGACATCTTCCAGAGGGCGGGTTAATTAGTCACCAACGACATGTCAGAGTCCCTGGTTTCTAGCTTCCGCAGCTGTGGCCTGCCTACGCTCTCAATGACTCCCAGCGCTAAGGGCGGGTGATGCCATGGCCTGGTAACAAGCAGCTCAGCTTTCAGGGGTCTCCCTGGAAGGAAAGGTGCCACCTGCAGGCGCACAGGTGGCTGGTGGCTGCTTCCGAGCTCGTCTGAAAGCCTTCCCATGCCTAAAACGAATGCCCAGGGACTCAAAACTGGCGTGACCCCATCATCCTGCTCAGGACGTTCAGGGGGTACTCTATAGACTTATATGCAGTTTGGGGAACAACTGAACGTCAGTGTGCGAGTTTTATCACACACAGAAAATACAGAATAAAAATAAAGCGATATTTCATTTTAAAAACAAGTGGTATCCTTACCTTCCCAAGAAAAATGAATTACCCATGAGATGTTATTAAAAAGGAATTTTATAAGCAATAAATTGGATTTTGCGGGGAGCTAGGAAAACAAACATTTTACTTACTCTAGAATAGCAACTAGACTCTCACAACAATCTGATAACTGGCTGGGGCTCAGAGGACAAGAGGCTGAAAAGAAAAAATAACAAAAATGTACACACACGATGTAAATGTACACACGCAACGTAAATGCACACACATAACAAATGCACACAGAGAACATACATGTGCACACACAACATAAATGTACATGTACATATGCACAAATGTACCCACGTGCACAACATAAATGTACACCATGTAGATGCACACACACAACAGAAAGGCTACTGTCCCTGTCGTAGGGAGGACACTACCTGAGAGTAGTGGCATCTGAACCACCCGCTGCCAGGCTTTGCTGAAATAGGGGACCTGTGGAGACATGGGCCCCGCAGAACTCAGGCTGGGTGCACACGCTTCGGGCGTACGTGCTGCAGGCTACAACTCAAGTCACACGCAGGCACCTCTGTGGTGATCAGATTCTAAGAGTTTCTTTGTAACTGTATATTTCAAGATATTATTATATACAATCCCAGCTGATTCATTATTATTTCACTTGGGGAAAAAAGTGTCAGAACCCAACTCAGCAAACAAAATTTACACAAGGTCTGCTACGGGCCACAGGAAAGGGCCAGGAGGGAAGAGCAAACACTTCACATGAGAATGGAGACCACACAAATACCCATTGGTAGCAGAGCAGTTAACTAAGTTATGGTGCATTTTATTCCGCGCTATGGAGAATAACTAAGAGTTAAAAATAAAGAGCTCCCTCAAAAGGCCAAACAGAGTTATTATAAGACCCTACAATTCCACTCCTAGAATATGTAGTCGAATAGGTGTGTATACATATAAAAACCTGTACACAAGTGTGTGTAGCAGCATTATCATAGTAACCAGAAATTGGAAGTAACTCAAATGCCCATCAACTGATGAGTGGATAGGTAAAATGCAGTACAGCCATACACTGGAATGTGACTCAGCAATGAAAATGAATAAAGTACTAACAGAATGTAAAACATGCATGAACCCTGAAAACATGGTGAGTGAGAGAAACCTGAAGCAGAAGGCCACGTGTCGTTACAGAAACCCAGAGACAGAAAGGAAATTAGTGGCTGCCCAGGGCTGGGTGGGAGGAATGAGGAGAGTGCTAGTGGCTGTGGGGTTTCCTTCTGGGGTGAGGAAAATGTTGTAGACTGAGACTGTGGTGATGGTTGCAAAGCTTTGTGACTATACTAAAAACCACTTACTGTCCATTTCACAAGGGTGAATTTTACATGTGAATTATATCTTAATTTAAAAAAAAATGAGATCAGATCTAAATGTGCTGATATGGAGCCATCTCCAAGACACCAACACATTCTATATTTCTACATATTAATAATTACATAGGTGTACAATTTATGAAATTTCGAAAGACGAATGAGACATGGGGTCGACTTCAAAGATCTTTGAAGCCCGCGAGGGGCTAATGAATGTGGAATCGAGGTAAATTGTGCCATGACAAACGTGAGAGGCAGTCGGGCTTGAAAGGGTAAACACAGGTGCTGCAGGAGGCCTGGCGCCCCCGGAGAGTGCGGTCGGGGCGGAGGAGGCTCCGGTGTCCCCGGACACCAGCCTCTCGCTGTCCCTGGACACCAGCCTCTCGTAGATCGGTCCCACTCTTCACTAAGGAGCTGCTTACGAACCAGAGTGCCAGCGTCTATCAAGTTAAATTCTATAAAACTTACTCCCAAAGAAACAAAACTACATACCTGCCATAAGGAATGGATACTAGAAATGGCTGTTAAAATTTTCCTTAGATACGGAATCTGTGGGGGAAAAAAGGGAAGGAAAGAAAAACAGTCCAAAGATCACCCAAACAGAAAATTTCCACATGAAATACCAAATTCTTTCGGTCCAATTTACTCCTGCTGAGAACGGTCAGAGTAGTTCACTGACAAATTCACAAGCATCAGAGGAGGCCAGGGAAATTTCCATTTGTTTCCTGTGACAGTCACGTCATTTTTGACTTTGCAAGTTCTCTGGCCTAACATCAAGTTCTCATGTTTGGTCTGAACCCACGGAGAGTGCGTATTTTCGGCACACACCTGCTCAGTGGAAGCATCCATGCAGAATGCTGAGGAGGTGCTGGGCTGGAGCTTGGACATACACTGCGGTCTACAAAGGAAGCTCCTAAGGACAGGAAAACATCCCCCAACCCCCACAGTCCAAGGCATTGAGTCTTACCATTTGGAAGCCAAGAAGCTTTTGCAAGAGTCCATTCCATAGGTGCAGATCATAGACTTTGTATTCTAAACAAAGCTCAGTCACCAACCTGACTGCCTAAAGCCGAGGGGAAAAAAAAAAAAAAAAAAAAAGTACTGCTTTAAGAAGCCAGAAAACCAAACCACCTTTGGAAAAGGTAGGGCAGCTGAATATACGTATAAAACACGCTTATAATCTATTTGTGTCTATTGTACACATTCAGTGAAGGTCTCATCTCTCTAAGAGATGAAAGAAGAAAATGATTAGCCTTGGCTGGTGTGGCTCAGTGGATAAGGTACCAGACTGCGAACCAAAGGGCTGTCAGTTCGATTCCCAGTCAGGGCACATAACCAGGTTGCAAGCTGTCTCTAGCCAGGTCCCCAGCTGGAGGCAGGTGAAAGACACCCATACATTGACATTTCTCTCCCTCTCTTCCACCCTCCCTTCCTGTCTCTCTAAAAATAAGTAAAATCTTTAAAAAACAAACTAAGATTATCCTTTAAAAATTTTTCATAAATTCACAAACAACATCTCAGACTTTCCACACCTTCCTTTTTCTGTCTAAGAACAGCCCCCCACCCCAGGCTCCAAGTGCCCTGGAGACTGAGTTCCCATAAACCGCCAGGAGGGCGTGAAGGTCTAGGGTTCCCCATGTAGGGATACCTCTTCCCTCATCCAAATGAGGACAGACTGGCCTTGGGAAGGATGATAAACATGCTCTGTCCTTTCAACATGGAGGACCTTAGGCCTCAAGGGAGAGGAAGGGGGCTTCCAAGCTGCTCTGCTACCCGCCAGGACAGGAGAGGAAGAGGTCTCCCAAGCAGCAGGCTTGCTCAGGAATGAAGTCTCTCTGGTTCTGCCTGAGGAATGTGGGCTAAGCAGGCAGCAGCCGGCCAGCAGGGCCCAGCGTACGCACCATGGACTCGTGGCAGTGGTTTTTCCACAGACCCTTGATCATTCCTTCTTTAGGGCTGTTGCAGAATAACTCATATGTGATGGGGATATTCAAAGTCTCAAATGACGCCAGAAAAGTTATGCATTTCAAGTAAGATCTGCAAAAATGGAAGTATTTATGGAAAACATTCTCATAGGTCACATTTTCATTTCAAATACAAGCCACTGTATGCATAAATTAGGCCTGTTTGTTTTCAAATGCCTATTTTAGGCTTCTAAATAGATTCACTGCACAAAATATTAGAGAGACAAAGACACTGGGTTTCTGAATGTCTCCGGGGCATGAGGGACACAGAGGTTGTCAAAGGTGAAGGCCACCAGGGCTGCCCACCATGGTGAGCGCCCCTCATAAACCTCAGGCCTCCCGCATCATCTCCGGGGCAACCCGCTTCTACTTCATGACACAACTCAGAACATTTTACTCACTTCACTTCCTCGATGGGCTTTTTGAAGAGGGATTCTACAGTGTCCTTGTCAGCCAAGTAGAGGAGGCACTGAAGGGCCCGCGTTCTGTGGGCAAAGGTTAACTGGTGCGTGTTCAACGTCTGTAAAACCACAAGGTTCGGGGTTTGAGGGTAGCACTTGCCGCTGGACTTGCCCAGACTCAGGGAATGCAAGCAACATCATTAAAAAAATTAGTAAAGGTTAATTTTCCTAAACCTCAACTCCTGACTATGTTAGTAAGAGCTCACATGTGAATACATGTTCATTACAATGCACTTGTGCATATTCTGTGTGAGAAGATGGGAAGTGTGCATAAAACTAGTGCAATATGACGTCTGTTCAGGGCAAAGGACCACAGACTAGTCCTTTTCCTGGAACACTATTTTTAATAGAAAGAACGAGTAATATGCATGAAAAAGGGGGTAGGTCCTTGCTGTCCAGGACATACCATCAGTATCTCCAACTTTTCCCTTTCTTCCTCCTGTCCACACGCTTCCTCCTGTCCACACAACTTCCTCCTGCCTTTACGCTTCCTCTCCCTGGGTTCCTACCACCTCAGAACATTTCTAGATGCAAAAACGTCTGAAAGCAAGGAGGCTGTGCTGCCTCTCGGGAAAGGAAGAGGGATCCTTCAGTCCAGCTCAAGTTCAAGGCTCGGCTGGAGGGGGAAGCCAGGTCCCACAGGGCCTGAGGCCAGGGTGGATTCCTCTCTGTGTAGCCAGCTGGTTTGGCCCCTGTTAGGAATGCTAACTAACCAGGGAGTTAAACTGAGGATAGATAACTGAGGGAACTGTCAACAATAACACCACTGGGTCTGTCACAGAAGCCAGCACTGAATGCAGTTCCCCATACATTACAAAGTGAGACGCACTTTAAGTAAGTCCGTAGTGAGCATCATTTAAGCATTTGGTCATGGCAACAGGCGCTGGTAACCACGCAGAGAAAACATTAAGCTGAGATGCAGATCTGAGTTCTGACTGAGCTCCCAGGACTTACACTTGTAGCTGATGTTGCAAATATAAACAGCATTCTTGAACTGTAATCAATTGGGCGCGACAGGAGGAGGTACTGGACTCTGGAAAACAAATTTCATTACATGTAGGTGTTAATTTAGTGACAGAGCACTAATACAACAGACCTGCTTTCCTGTCCACAGGGTCATTGGGTGTCCCACAGAGACCTGAGGGGCCCTGGACCAGGGTGGTTTCGCTGTCCCCTTTATCTAAGGACGGCAACAAGGACAACAAATGCAACCTTCTCCTCAGACAAGCCGGTCAGTCCACCCTGGGTCATTTAAATTCTATGTAGGAAATTAGTACAGAGCACAGCTGCAGAGAGCACTGCTCCGTTCCCAGGGAGCCTCAGCTGCCCCCTGGGCTGAGGGCTCCCCACAGGGAGGGAAGGGTAGGAGGGAGCAGGGGCACCAGGGGCTGGGGTGCAGCTTTCTGAAGGGAAAGGCTAGAAGTTATGAAATGGGAATGAAGGGAAAATCCTGGGACTTCCTTTTTCGGATCTGATCTCTCCCTGTCTCTCCCTCAACTGCCTCTAAGCTGTCCCAGGTGGCCAATGTGGGCAGATGGTCCAGGAGCCTCCTCTTGCTTGGCTAAGGGACCTCCCTCATAAGGCTGCAGGACAAGAGGAGTCCAGGGGAAAGACGGCCATGGAGGGGAGGGCCAGCTCTGCCCAAACCAGAAGACAGTGTTTTCTCCTTGTCTTTCCATCCCCGCTTCCTGATCCCCAGGGCTGATGCAGGTCTCAAGGAGCCTGCCTACTTCTGGCCCAGACCAGGAAGGGGAGAAAGAGGGCAGGAGGCTCGCCCCTCCCCTCCCGTGCCCAGGCCAGGCACCAGCCAGATGACCACACTGTTTTTGATCCAGGCCCAGACACAGCCTCCTCAAGAGAGCCAGCCCTGACCAATCAGATTTGGCATATCTGGTGAAACCATCGTGCCTTTTCTGGCCTCAGTCTTAGGTTGGAAGGGAAAGGAAGCCCTGGTGGCCCAGCTCACCAGAGCGAGAGCACCAAGAGGGGTCTGGGGCCAAGGTCAGGGCTAACAAGAGCTGCCCTTTGCGTGAAGCGCATTCTCTGCTAGGGGGGCCCTAGGGGCCCCCCGCATTAGTACAAACTCATGAGGGCTCAGTAATTCTGATCCTTGCCTGCTGCTTACTTGTTCTGCTGAAGGTGCTAACCCCTGCTCTCAGTCATGTGTCCGTGAATTGAGTCTCCTCAGACTCTGATAAACGTTATATCAAAAAAGTATTTCAAAACCAACCTGACAAATTTATTAGTAAGATTCCTACTGGGCAACAGAATATAGACAAATGTCAGTAAAGAAAGAGTACCTCCGCAGCGCTTCATCCTCCTGAAGTTCAAATATTTCTGATGCGTTCTTCAAAAAAGTAAAAGGAAAAAAAGGAAAAGATCAATAAAACTTGTTGAACTAGATACACTTACAAAAATCTATTAGATGAAGAAAAAAAAAAAAAAAAAGTAAAAAATATGTTTATAGCCTTGGCTGGTGGCACAGTGAATAAGTCACTGGCCTGCAAACCCAAAGGTGGCTGGTTCAATTCCCAGCCAGGGCACATAACCAGGTTGCAACCCAGGTCTCCAGCCAGGTCTGTAGCTGAGGCAGGTGAAAGGAAACCATACATTGATGTTTCTCTCCCTCTCTCCTTCCTCTCTGAAAATAATAAAATCTAAAAAAAAAAAAAAAAAAACAAAAAACCCAAAACAAAAAACTGTGTTTACATACAAGACATTACAGTACAATTCATTACTGTAAGAAATTTAGTTAGAGCCCTGGCTGGTGGTACAGTGGATAAGGGCCAGCCTGTGAACCCAAAGGTTGCTGGTTCAATTCCCCAGGCAGGGCACATAACCAGGTTGCAAGCTAGGTCTCCAGCCAGGTCCATGGCTGGAGGCAGGTGAAAGGCAGCCATACATTGATGTTTCTTTCCCTCTCTCCCTCTCACCTCTCTCCCTTCCTCTCTGGAAATAATAAATAAAATCTTAAAAAATACATATCTTAAAAGAAATTGGGTTAGAAAATGGGTTTACTAGCAGTCACTTACTATGGGCCAGGAGAGCTCCCAGGCACATGGGTTGCCTGAATAAACACAAAGAAACCTCCCTGTCCTCCTGAAGCTTATGTTCACTAGGCAATTTTTAAAAGAAAAGGACTGTATGAATTTTAAATGAGTTGTTCATTAATTCAGTACATAGTTATTGGGATTTACAAAGCATGTTTTAGGTGCTATGTACAAAGTTCCTGACCTTGAAGAACTTTCAGTTTAGTGCTCCAAATTTGCACATTAAAACCTTCTGAGTTGACCACAAATTCCAAATGGCCTAGATGCACTTCTGCTGCCTGCTTCCGTTGAAGCACAGCTTTTGCTCTTTGTAAATACTTTAACAACACTTGTGAAATTGAATGTTAAGCCCTGACTGGTGACACAGTTGGATAGGTGCTGGTCTGCGAACCCAATGGTCACTGGTTTGATTCCCAGCCAGGGCACATAACCAGGTCTCCAGCCAAGTTCGTGGCTGGAGGCAGGTGAAAGGCACCCATACACTGATGTTTCTCTCCCTCTCTGCCTCTCTCCCTTCCCCTCTCTCTAAAAATAATAAATAAAATCTTAAAAAGAAACTGAATGCCAAGTGACATGAAAACTACTAATTAAAAAACTAAGTCATGTCAGTTATGTTATTTCCTTACAGATAGGTTTTTTCAAGGATACCTGCCTAGGTGGACAGAGAATTACAGAATAACCTAATTAGGTTGTGCCTGAAAACTCAGAAGAAACTGTATAGAAAACTGTGAATTTGGATTAAGTCTCTCTATAAATTTAAATTTAATGCTATTATTTCTAAAAACAACTGACATTATGTATCCCGATATGATACAATGAAAACACATTACCTATATAGTGTTCTTGCCAAGAACAAAGAACCCAAATATAATCAGAAGAAATACCAACAAATCCATTAATTAAACATTTGCAAACCAACTAGCCTGCACTCTTCAAAACATCAGTGTCCACCAGTTATAATAGGTTCAAGTAAGAATTATCATTGATGCTAAATCAGGGGCATTTTTTGGTGGGGGAGGAATTTGAAGAGAAATAAAATATATTGTTTCAGAGCATCTCCCCTAATAATTATAAAAGGAAGCATAATAACTATGCAGTAGAGAAATGGACATTTTCACTAAGTTATCTCAATGAACCTCACCTAATTAGGGCAAATAGTCAGTGTGTGTTCCAAATGGCTTACTCTGAGGAGGACCTGGTGCCCTTAGGTAGTATTCTGGCCAAAAATGCCTAATTTGAATCTTATCATGAGAAAACATACAAATCCAAATCAGGAAGGCAGCTTATAAAATAACTGGATGGTATTCTTCCAAAATGTCAGTGTTAACAAAAGAAATGATACGATTGTTCTAAACAGATTAAAAGAGAGTAGTGGTGTGACAAATAGACCCGTGCATAAACCTGAACCTGGTCCTGGCCCCAGGGTAAATTGCTATGAAGCACACTATTAGGACAACTGGTTAAATTGTAACATGGAATAGAGATTCAAGTCTATGCTTGTTTCGTTATCAATATTATGTGATTTTGATAATCATACTGTGGTTAAGTAAGAGAAAAGCCTTGTTCTCAAGAATATACTCTTAAATATTAAAGGGTAAAGAGGTACCACACATGTGATTTACACGTAAGTGGCTCAGAAAACTGTTATGAATATATGACATATATGTATGTCATAGGGAGCGTAATGAAGCAAACATGGTAAAATGCTAAACACTGATGGTGCTGGGTGAAGGATAGGAAAGAATTCTTTGGTACTACCCCAACTTTTCTGTATGTCTAAGATTATTTCAAAATAAAAAGTAAATTTCATGAACTAGAGAGTAAGAAGTAGTCATTTTTTTTTATGTGTGTATTCACCTGGACAACAGTATTTAAGCAAAAAAAGTGGTAAACAATTTCATTACAACCAATCAGATCAGGGAAGGCAAGTTCAGTCCTTAAAGACTCTGCTCCCAGCGAGAAGGCTGAGTCAGCGTGAGACAACAGGTGCGAAGGACACTCTTGACAGCGTACTTACTTCGCCGGGCTTTGTGGACGGGCACAGCCATCTTTCCAACAGCATGTCCCAAACTTTTTCCAAGTTAATTTCATTGACTTCAGCTATTTCTTTAGCCGCTGCATGAATATCTAAGATAGTCAACACAAAGAATTTGAAAAAGATAAACCCACCTTCTCCATGCGAGATAACTGGAAAGGAAAATGACAGTCCTCTTCAGACAACAAGGTATCAGGGCTCGATGCTCACCGGGATAATCTTGGCCGGATGGGTTCTGAACCCGTTGGTTGATGCTGGGGTGCTCGTACAGGCTGACGATGAGGTGTGCCGGCTTCCCAACCCCTCTCAGATACTCGGCCGTGTTCAGCTTGTGGGCTATGAGCACCGCCTCCGTGCCCGACCGCCGGTACTGCATGTGAAGCTTCTTCAACAAGGCCTCGGCCTTTTCACGCGTTTCATCCTTTAAAAAATCCCAGGCAAAAAGAAACATTTGTTTTTAAAATCTCAAGTAATGCATAGGATCCATCTTTATCACTCAAGGCGGGGCCTGCTTTGGAGACATCGTTAAGTGTCCTACTCAAAGGTGTCATCAGATTTCTCCTTTTCAGGCACCCAAACCTTGGATACCCTTGAGAAAGTCTGTTACCAGGGAGGAGGAGGAAGTGTGCACCATTTAAATGGAAAAGAAAGGGGAGCCCCTGGCTGGTGGCCCAGTGGCTAAGATGCCAGCCTTCGAACCCAAAGGTCGCTAGTTCGATTCCCAGTCAGGACATATAACCAGGTTGCAAGCCAGGTCTCCAGCCAGGTCCATAGATGGAGGCAGGTAAAAGAACCATACACTGATGTCTTACTCCCTCTCTTCCTCTCTCCCTTCCCCTCTCTCTGGAAGTAATAGAAAAATCAAATCTTTAAAAAAAAAAGAAAAGAAAGGGGAGCCTCCCCTCCCCTCTCCAGGCAGGACACACCTTAGGTGGGGTATTCTGCAGCCATCTCTCAGCTAAATACAAGCAGAATTTCAAACTGGACATCTTGAAGGCACCTAAAACGATAAAGAAGAGATATAGAAGCTAATCTTAATCCTTTCAAGACAGTGCATTTTAGTGGAGTTAGCAAGTTTTTTTTTATTATTATAAAAATGCATCCTCATAGTAAAGAACAATATAAACAGGACAGGAAAATACAAACTAGATGGTAAATCCAGAGGCTTCTTCAGCATCTGTCCCTACTCCCTAGAGTCAAACATCCCTCCAGGAGTTTTCTGTGTGTGCACTCATGCACTGTAACCCAAACTGGGTAAGATCACACATGTAGCACCATTTGCTGTTCTTACGTAATATACTCCTATATTTTGGGACATCTTTCCAAATCAACTAAATAATATTCCATTCTATGAATATGCTCTATTTTTAAAGCCAGTTCCTGACCAATGAACATGGAAAAAAAAGTTATTTTCAACTTTTGTTACAACAAAATCCTTGGCAACAAATTCCTGTGTTTATGTCCCTGTTGGATCCATGGGCCTAAGGGTTCATTACTGGAAGCAGGACAGGGTATTGGGAGTTGGCATCAAGGATACTCCCGCTGGCAAGGTGGTGCCAAATCCCTGAAGCCTGAGGAGCAGCGAGGGGCCCTGCTCACCTGGCCGGGACGCTCCTCCCTCCGCAGTCAAACAAGCGGAGAAAAGGCACACACCTTTGGCCGCCATCACTCAGCTTCCCATTAGAGCTACAAAGCACACATTCCACTCTCGCAGAGCAGCCCCGAGGAGCACTGTGAGGACAGACAAGGACCCCTACCCTCCGGGACGTCCTGGGCCAGGTTGATGGCGATGGCCACAGCCCACTCCGGGTTCACAATGGACAGTAAGTAGGATTCGATGGTCTGGGTAATCTTTGCTATCTCCTTGTTAAGCAGCATTGAAGATTTGGCTTGTGGTAACTTCATTAGTTTTGGCTTCAGTTTTTTTTCAAAGACATGCTTGGCTGTTGACACATACAGAGTGTCCAAAGAGAACTTTGAAGGGAAGAGAAAAGTTAAGGCTGATCAATATGCTCATCCTTACAGGTCTTATGTGAAAGCATCATGAAATCCTCTGCACAGGATCTGAATTAATTAAAGGACGAGGGACCCCCTTAAGAAGTTTCCACCCCTCACCTTCATTAATTTGGAGATCAAGAGCAGTGTTGGGAAGGACTCTTCACTGAGCTCCATCGCTGGAAAGGAAACAAGGACAGCGTAATTTGCTTAAGAAGAAAATTTGGGCTATTCCGTAAAATTCATTAAGAAGCTAAAGAACATACAGAGAATTTTCCAGAAGTTCTGTGCTGTGCCAAAAAATATCAGGTGAAAAGGCAGTCTAGTTTGGGCGGCTGATGGCAAAGTTATTGTATGCTCCAACATGTACTGGTATTCTAGGTCCACTGGAGGAGAAATTCTTTTGTACGACTTCAAATGTTGTAGAAGACTCAATGCCTATATTAAAATACAAATTTTCCTCTGAAATTAAATTAATCCTAAGTGTTTTAAAATCACCAAACTCTATACCATCATAGGTTTCCATTTCTGAGATAGTGCTGATCAAAACCTTTTGCAGTTTTACCTTTAATGTTATTCTTCTAAACCAGCAATATTCAACTGAAGTGTCACATTATTTTTCTTTTAAGGTTTTATTTATTTTTAGAGAGAGGGGAAGGGAAGGAGAAAGGAGGAGAGAAACGTCAACATGTGGTTCCCTGTCACATGCCCCCACCTAGGGACCTGACCCACAAGCTAGGCATGAACCCTGACTGGGAACTGACCCAATGACCTTATAGTTCACAGGCTACCGCTCAATCCACTGAGCCACACTAGCCAGGGCGCTATAAGAATTTTAAAACATACAATAAATACCTGACTACTTAGTTGGTGGCATTGCCCTCTTTTCCTTTAGATTGTCAAAATAAAAAAATGACAAACACTAACACAACAATAGCCATCTGGTATGAATGAATAAAAATTATATATTTTTATTGTCAGATGGGCAAAAAAATATAATACATTTTTGGGGTACTGAAGAATTTTAATAATTAGTTCATGCATACCATGATGTGAAAAAGGATGATCAACCCATTTTAATTTTTAAAACCCTTGAAAAAGATATAAAAGCTACTATCACCAAAATTCAGAAGAAACTAAGTTACTGGAAGTACTAAAATGAAATCGACAGAGTCCTGGGCCTACCTGCTGACAGAGAAAGCAAAATCAAATCTGAGTACCACGTGTATGTGTATTTACATATTTTTCCCAAATGACAAATAATTTTGCCTAAATTTCCCCAAATCAGTTAATGACCTCATACACTTTGATTACATCACTTCAGTAGAGCAAAAACTGGGTTAAGATAAATGATAGAATACGGAGAGCATGAAAATTCTTTTTACTTCTGTATCCCTTTTAAAGAAAAGGAACTAAAATAAAACACAAAGTTTAAAGGTAGCTCAAAAGACAGTCCACAAAGGCACTGGTAACTAATTTTTTAAAACAATCCTAATAAAACAAATAATTAAAAAATATGTTATACCTGATTTATATTAATGTTGGTTATTTTTTCATCAGCTCTTTCGATAACTTTCAGGACAATTTCAACCATTTCATAGTCATAGGGATTCAACTGTATAAAAACAAACAAGCAAAAAAATCAAAACTTGAAAAAATGTTGCTAGTTTTATCCAGTTATGCTCATCAGTGTAGAAGTTACAAATATAAAAATGTCGGTGCACCACACATTGCTAAGGTTATTCCTTTCAAAACAAGCATTTTCTCATTTCTAAAATTAGTTCTATTAGAATAAACATGTATGATTTAAAATGTCTCAAAGGTAATTTTTTTTAAAAAGCTGGATAAGGCAATACTGTTTTATAAAGATAGATGCTCTTACAGTTCTAAAACCCTAAAAAGCTAAACATATTAAAACTTCATACTTTTGTAAGATTTTAAAATTAAAATTCCACTTTTTCCATTTATGAAGGGAAAATTGGAAGAGGAGGAACTGAGAATGATGTAACTAAGAGTGGCCCTGGAAGCAGATTTCTCAAAAGGTTCCATTCTAGCTCTAACCATAAAAGGAGATGAAGAATTAACCAGCTGGCATCTCTATACGTTTAGAAAAAGAAAGGAAGTATCCTCTTTGTTCTTTGTTTCTGCTCATATATTATTAGTCTCTTTCATTCTTTAAATGCTAACCAGTCACATGAATAAGAACACTGAACGAAGTGAGAAGATGATCCCTATGGCACTTAGAAATGTTGAGCAAGTTACATACAATTTTTGGCTGAATTACAGGCAAAATATAAAACGAAAGTATTTCTTGTAGTCATATCATCTTATCTCCCATTCTTCTAACTTCATTCTCCCACCACACTAGCCCTTGACCTAAAAGTTCGAACTCTTAGATGATTTTCTAACAACAATAGAAAAATCAAACAAGAGGGCAAATGTGACAGAGGGGAGAAAAAAGGGAATGGATGTAATACAACAACAATAAAATTAAAAGAAAAAAAAAAGGGCAAATGTGTATGCATGAAAATAGTCATAGTAACAAAACGTATAATTTAAATGTTCATCCAGAAAAGCCTGGTAAAAGACAGCATTTGTCCATATTGTGGAATAATAAGAATGTACTTGTCAAAAGTGATACAGATGGGTATTTGCTGACACATAATAACAGTGCATTAAGTGAAGAAAAAGAGTAATAGGGTAGTGTGTTTACTGTAAGATACACACCAAACTATGAGTATTTTTATCTATGGGCGTGGAGTTAAATATTTTCATGTTAAAAAAAAATCATTGATTTAGAGAGCGCAGAAGGAAGAGAAAGGGAGAGAGAAATGCCGACTTCTGTTGTTCCACTTATTCATGTACTCGTTGGATGACTCCTGCCTGTGCCCTGACCAGGGATCGAATCTGCAACCTTGGCCAACAGGGATGACACTTTAACTAACTCAGCTACCTGGCCAGGGCCTTCGCTTTTTGATTTATACCTTTCTCTCTAGTTTGATCTTTTTCAAAGAATGTCTGCTATTTTTAAAAATCTAAAAAAGAGGCTATTTTTCTTTTAAAGGAAAGCTCTATTAAAAATACAGAAACCTAACATTACTTCAAAATGAAAAGTTTATAAGAAACATAGAGCTTCCACTTACAATTTGTTCTCTGCATCAAAACAACTGAGCAAGCTCAGGAGGGACGTGGGAAAGGGCCCCGTCATCCCCTCCACCACCTGCCCACCTTGTGTAGGAGTCCGCTGAGGCTGATGACCAGCTCCGTGCTGCTGGTCAGCAGCGGCACCATTTCTAGGGCCTTGGCCAGCAGCTGGGCGTGCGGCCGCTCTGCTGGGCTGGGGTCCATGTCCCCCTGGCCGGCGCCCGTGTTGTGCAGCAGGGTTTCAATGAACAGCTGCAGAGCCGCATCGCAGTTTAGCTGAAAGGTACTAAGAGAAGTAACCAGTCACATGCCGATCCCCGCAGATGCATGCATCTCTGCACAGAATTTCTCACGGAGACTTAGGTCCCATCGCTGAAATGTAAGCCCCCACTGTGCAGTCTTATAACCAGATAATCTTCCTGGCCAAGGAGTTCACTACGACCTTTACAGGCACCAGGTATTCTTGCTCGTCCACGACCTGGACTCTGCAGAGCTCTGCTGGTGTCCTGGCCCCTGAAATGCCTTGCCACCCGTGGAAGGCTGTGGGCCATGGCCACTTTTGCTGGCTGTAAGCCGGATCTCTGGGGTCACAGGGGGCGCACACAGCTCTTATTACACCTGAAGCTATTTCACCTTGAGATGAGACTGAATGCTGTCTAGGCAAGAGGTGTGCTCACGTGGGCAACGCAGAGGACAACACGGGGACTCCTGGTGGCGAAGTGCACAGAACTGGCATTGGGGACGGGGAGCTGGTGCGCATGGCGGCAGTGGGAGTTTTGCACCAAATTCGAGCCACCTGCCTTTGCAGGCCACTGGACACAGTGCAATGCTGTCCCCATCAAATACTGATCCAATAACATCTAGTCTTCAATATTTTTATCCACCTATTAAACTTCTCTAAGATTCTCCTAAATGCTACTTTTCAATAAACTAAGATTACCTCGCCCCTAAAAGGATCTGATTTAGAAGTTTAACTTCCCTGATCACAGAAGCACCTGGGTAATATTTATTAAGAGCGAAGTGTGGGAAACATGAACAGGGAACAAAAACCAAGACATCTGAAGAGAATTCAATCTGCTCTTGATTTATATGCAGTTTCAAGCTGAGCCAAAGAGGACGTCACCGACCGCAGACCCCGTGCCGCTATGTCCTTATGGCTGCGTTCCCGTGGCAGGGATTCCCGCAGCAAAGTGCCGTGAAGCTCACAGACGTACCTGCAATATTCCAGGAGAAGGCTTGTGTCCATGTCCACATTCTCCACAAGAGCTTTAATGAGGTCTTTCTTGGTAAGAAAATGTTGCCTGAAAACCGGCTGAAAGGAAATCTAGAAAAAGAGCAAACCAGAAAAGTCCACTAAGCTGAATTGTGTAATGAGGGCACCACTGCAATGTGCTGTATTTTGTTGTTGCTTTTTTTAAAAAAGATTTTATTCATTATTCTTAGAGGGAGGAGAAAGGGGAGGAAGGAAGGGAGAGAAGCATCAATGTATGGTTGCCTTTCACCTGACTCTAGCTGGGGACCTGGCTGGAGACATGGGTATGTGCCCTGGCTGGGAATCACACCAGCAACCTTTGGGTTCACAGGCCAGTGCTGGACCCACTGAGCCACACCAGCCAGCGGCGACATGTCTTTTCACTATCCGCTCCCTCCCCGCCTTTTTAAAAAGATTTTATTTATTACTATTTTCAGAGAGAGGGGGAGGGAGAGAGGCAGAGAGAGAGACATCCATGGATGGTTGCCTTTCACCTGCCTCCAGCCACAGAATTGGCTGGAGACCTGGCTTGCAGCCTGGTTATGTGCCCTGACTGGGAATCAAACCAGCGACCTTTGGGTTCACAGGCCGGTGCCTTATCCACTGGGCCACCAGCCAGGGCTTCACTATCCATTTTGTAGAAAAACCTTTTTCTGTCGTTCCTCCCACTTGGTTTTTTGGTTTGTTCCTTTGTTTGCCATGCTACCCAACTCAGTCACCAGTCTGGGATCTCAGGTTCACTTGGCAGCAGGTCCCAAATCCCTTAGTCACACCGATCCTTGGTTCTTGTCAGTTAGCTGCGAGCAGTCCTATTACCGCACAGGAATTGCACTCCAAAGCCACACCATTTCTGTAGTGGCTACATTCCCGTTAGGTCAACTAAGTGCAAATTAACTAAAAATGTTTCATGTTTTAGCAAAGAAAACAGGATTTTGTTTGCTTTTGCAAAGTGAAAAATAAGGCTGCTTGCTTTTCCCTGGGGGGAGTTCTTAAAGCTTGGTTCACTTGTCCATCCATTTTAAATTACCTTTCACCAAATGTCCATCCATTTTAACGTTGTTTTTAACCAAATAACTGCAGCACGAAAGTGTGAAGTTAAGGCTAGACTTTAAGTGTTTTAAATGTCAGTTAACGCTACATATATTCTTGTAAGGGAGGAAGCTATGCAGATAAGAATGTCAAGACTCTCTTAATTTTCTTAATAACACGGAAGAAAGGAAATACGGCAAAGGGCCCTCTATTTCTTCGATAGCACCAATGTGTGCACTTCATATAAACCTAAAGTTCCCGAGCCGGTGTATGCACCTCCATCCTCCCCACAGGAGTGAAAAACCTCGGTTTTGAATCTCCCACCCGGTGCCGTCAGAACGCAGCGTACTCACACCAAGCTTGCCGAGGCGAATGCCCCACAGCGCGTCGGTGCTGAGTTCACGGAACTTATGCTCCATCTCTGTTTCCTCATGGAGGCTGGCCAGCTGAGAGCCCACCAGAGATATTGCCTTAAAAAGGAAAACCAACAACAAAAATCACAGTCTTTCTTGGTGCCAGCAATGTGAAATGGCACATGCTGCTTTGTGCACGGTCATTCCTTACACAATACATAGGTCACTCAGCTTTGGGTATGATGTGGTCAGTGGAGCCTGGCTTTCCGTTATAAGAAAAGGCTGAATTTTACTTACCCTGAAAGCAACTCCCTGTCCCCACCCCAAAGGCAATTTTTAAAACACACATATCAAGGAGAAGTTTTGCATCCATTAAACTTGTCCTACATCCGATAAAAACAGCAACAACAAGAAGCTCATAGGTCTAAGGTTTCAACATCCTAGGGTAAGCATACGAGGAGGGGTTCAATGTTTCACACAGATTTTAAGAACTAAAACACAGAGTGACCCTCTGGTTGGGCATCGCTTGGGAGCTGCACGTGTCCACCCCTGTGTCGTTAGGTGCTCGGTGGCTGGCGGAAGCCAAGTGAGGTAGCGTGACATTACTTCTGCTAAACCGTAAGATCTGATGGCAAAGCCAGCTTCATTTCTTCCCCCACGTCTTTAATACTTCAAGAACTGGCAAGGTGTTTCCAGGCCATACCAAAATTTTGTCGTAATTCTGCCAGGCTTTGTCTATGAGCTTCCAGAGGGTTTCGAACACTTCTTTTGGGGGTAAGAGAGTGCAGTAGCCCAAGGCCAAGTCAAGATCCACCAGGCGGCAGTTAAAAACCTACGGGAAAAGGGATTAAGAGAGGCAAATTCTTCACAATCGAAACAGAATGCCAGGCTCTTAGGCTTGCCACTAAATCTAACTATGGAACCGATGGAAGAACAAGTGTTCCAAAAAGCGTTAGTTGTTGGAACGTAGTTACTACTTGCTGCTTAATTTTAATGTCTCTTATCCATGTTACAAATTTAAGGAAAGTAACTCTAACAGTTTTGTTCCATGTGGCACAAAACCCCTCCCTTCTCTCTGGCATGACTACTCGCGTCGCTTTTCTTCACACCCCTTCCCCTCCTCGCTCTTTTACGGCCCTGAGCCCCAGGAAGCAACCGCAAGGGGGAGGGAACTGCTCCCCAAGAGCACATACTCACTTTGTGCAACAGCGTGGTAGCGTTGCCCCGGACGAAAGGCAGGGCTTTCTCTTTCAATGCCATGGTAACTTGCCCCGACTTAACTAACGAGGCCTCTCCAAACAACTTGCAGAAAAGAAGAACAGGCTCGTTAGGTCCACTGCTAGGCCTCTTTTGATAACTTTTGTAAAATATTATGGAACTTCAAAAATTGATGACTACATGCAAGAGTTGGCATTTAATCTAGAATCACAGAAAGCTAGAGCTGGGGAAGAACTGACTGGGAAACGGCAAAAGCTCTTGAGTTTTAACATCAGTCTATATCTTGGCACCTGCATCTTGACTGTGGTGTTGGTGACAAGGTGAATACAAACTCGTGCATTTCCACTTTGAAAACCAGACTTCAACGAAGATAATCTTTTTAAATCATCCTTTAATTAATAGCAACAGTCCGGTAGAAATGAACGTGTGTCCCTCAGACCAGCTTCAAAAGCAAGTTAATGACAAGCGGTTTGTCTTCTAGAACCTGTCCCTGATGCCGCCGGGCCATAATGACAACAGCAATCTGGGCCACAAAACACAGCAGACAGTTTTGACCTCACAGTAAAAGGACTTATTGCCACCCAACACTTCCGGCACCTTATTTCACCTCCCTGAGCAGGAGTCTCCTCGTTTGCAAAAATGGAGAGACTCAGGGTGGTTGTAAAGATGGAGCCTGAAATGTGCGCAAGGACCTTGAACACCCCGCTGAATCTTCGGAGCTGCTCAACCAATGTTTCTGAAACCTGACGAATTACCGATTTCTTTGCTACAGGGCCGAATGGGGAAATGCAGGTTCCAAACGGCTTTGTTTGGCCCTGCTGCCGTGTCTGTATTCACCCACAAGGAGAGGATTTGCCCTCAAAACTGTACCTTTTCGCTCAGACCAGCATCCATGACGTTGGCCACGGAGTACTGGAGACAGGTGCCGAACGCCCGGACGACGAAGCCCAGCGCCAGCTCCCACTGGCTGGACTCCTGCAGGCTCTGCAGCAGGGCGGAGATGGAGCTGCTGCTGCGCAGAACGAGGCCGTCACCTGGGAAGTGATGGAACGTTTTCACGTTTCGATATTTTAAACAGAGGTAGATCGTGTTGTTGGAGACTGCTTTCAGGGAAAGCACTATTCGCCAACGCAGGCCACAGTCTCCAAGTCAGCAAGTGAGGGAGGGAACAAGAGGCTTGATTTAAGCCAGAAAACCTCTAAGTTCACTAGGTAATATTTTAATTGTAACTTTCCTGTTTTGAGATGCTTTACTCATGAGCTGAGGAAACGATCTCTACACTTGCAAAACCAAAACTGAAAAGATTCAAAACCGTTAATGCTAGAAAGCCTAAAGACAGTTTTCTGACCCTTAGGAAGACTAACAATGTAACAGCAGTAACGAACTACATTAAGCACGTTAAGTCGGATTCATGTTGAGGACGTCATGGAATTTTTGTATGGGATGTTCACAAAACCATAGCCCAGCGGAGGACATCCCTGATGTCCAGTACCTTCACTGATGGAGCAGTACGGCAAACTTGTGGAGTCCAGGGGGTGTCTCTTGCTTTCTACAAAGAGAGAGTAAGTTAAAGACACTAAAAAAAACAACTCGCACAAGGAGCACACACTCACATCACACAGATGTCCCTGTGAGTCTGGCTTCTGCTTAGCATGATGCCTGGAAGGTTCATCTGTGTCACCAGGCGGAGTTCTAGCTCCAACCCTCGACAGCTAAACTTGCCTCAATAAAGCGAAAACACACAGCCACTACCAGTGCGAGGGCACTTGCCAGCTGGAGGGATGAGGGATGAAATCAGCTCATAAATGACGGGCAGCACCATCTGCGACTCGAGCACGATCCCGTCTTCGCTGAAGAAGTCGCTGTACGCCCACTCCTCGTAGGGGTCTTTGTGAGTCCCAAAGGAAGTCTAAAGACCAAAGCACACAGCACAGGTACTGATAAGACTGCAAGACACACGAAACTATCTTTACTGAGCAGAAAGCAGATGTTAAGAGTTGAATACAGTTTTTGGGGTTTTTTAAAAATATACTTTTAAAGATTTTATTTATTATTTTTCAGAGAGAGGGGAAGAGAGAGAGGCAGAGAGGGAGAGAAACATAAATGTTTGGTTGCCTTTCACCTGCCTCCAGGATCTGGCTGGAGACCTGGCTTGCAACCTAACCTGCCTGTTACCCTGGCTGGGAATCGGACCAGTGATCTTTGGGTTTGCAGGCCGGCGCCTTATCCACTGTGCCACCAGCCAGGGCTGAATACAGTTTTGATGGTTAACTACAACTATGTAGTTTGTCTCTTCTGGTCAATGGCCTATAAGATGGCCATTTAATTTAAACTGTCACCCCAGAATAGGGACAATGTCCAGAGATGCCCTATTTGAGGCCCAATGTTTCATAAAACTGCAATTTAAAGCTAATAAATGTGACTGGAAAAGAGACATGGTCTTATGCCCACTAGTGGAGAATAAGGAAATACAAGAGATACATAGTCTTTATTTGTGTCAACTACACGAGTAGTTTAATAGTCATGCATAAGGCATTAGGAGGGCTTTTGCTTAAGGAAAGGACAATTCCAAAGTGCCTCACCTTCATTAGAATTCCACCGTCCTCCATCTGGCACTGTCTGGAAAGCTCTACGGCCGTGAAAGTATACTTACATAGTTCTAAAGCATCTAGTAAAAAGTCTGAAAGAAAATGGAGGAAGACCATTGAGCCAATGTTTCATGTGCTTACAATACTGAAAACAATCTCCTAATAATTACCACTTAAAATCCTAAGGAAGGCCACAAAGTAGAGAGAGGAGTTTCCACATAAGCCTGTCATGCAGGTCAAGGGTTTTCTAAAGCGTGGCTGGGAAGTAAGACCAAGGACGGGGAGCGAGGAATTTCTCAATCCTACGCAAGTAGGTACCATCAATGGTCAAAAATGACATTAACTTTTGGAAATATTTTAAAACAACAATCCCCACAGAAAACTGGTTATAATCACCCCTTTGTAAAATGGAGATTCTCTCGTTAATGGCCATGTCCACTGGTAAAGGGACAGCGTTTGGAGACAGGTATGACATGAACCAGAGAACGTCAAACTGTGTTACAAATCTTGTCACCTGGACTGCAGATGGTGGCAGCCTGGCAGGCAAGGTTGTGTATTTCGGAAGGCAGGTGTAGTCCCACGGGCACGGTCATCGGAACATCGTCCGCCAGCATCTGGCAAAGCTGCTGACAAGCCAGGAACAGCAGTGTCCCTGTCCTGGAGTTGTAGTGGTGCTGATACAAGTCTCTGAAGAATGGAAGCGCAGCAAGTTAGAAGACTAGTGCTGAGAGCAAATGCACTTGCCTTTCTTAGATTAATACACAACCACCCCCAACTTCTAGATGACTCGCGGTAAGTAGCTCGTTGTTCAATGTATTTAGGATAGCATTAGCTGGTGGGCCGCACGGAGGCCTTCATGCGTGGTTGGGTGACCTGACTACACAACACCGGCCAGCTGTCTCCTGAGCCTTTTGGCCCAGAAGTCTGGGCTCTCAGGGCAAGAAACCAAGTCACTTCAGTGAAACTGCAAGTGTCCCTGGCCCTACCCTTACCATCAGGGAAGTAACCAACACACGTGTGCCTTCCAGAGGGGCGGTGGGAGGCACAGAGCCAGGCGCACCTGCATTTTTTTAGCGCGGTCCCCACGTTCCCGTCGCTGAGGGCCCGCCAGGTCAGCTCGGCCTCCAGCTCCTGCCCCGACACCCGCAGGGCCAGCGCCTGCCTGTGCAGCCTGGACCCGGCGCTCGGGCTGTTCTCGGCTGACAGCGCTGCCTGCGCGGCTTCCTGAGCTTTGATGTACCGTTCGCGGAGCTCGGCTACCAGGGAACGGTTGCTGTAACCTCCAAACGAAAGGAAGACCTGGAAATCCTCCTGTCACAGGAAAAGCAAGACAAAGCCCTAGTCTGTTTCGCTCACCGGACGTGAAAACCACTGCGCTGTCTCAACCCTCTCCCTCAAACACCACTCCACTCAGGGTTTAAGATTTCATATCAATGTCCCCAAACTCTGTCAGTCCTTCTATTTACAAAACCTTTTACCTGAGCAAGGCCCTTGAGTCAAAATAAAGTTAATTACTTGCAAATCTCAATTCTTAGGGCAATTCATCAAAGTTAACAAAGTAATTTTTAAGAAAATCGAACTGTCTAGACCAAACCTATGTGGAAAATTACTGAACACATTACATGAAGTTGCTGACAGAAATCCTTTGGTCCAGTGTCTGCAGATGGACACTGCAGGGCCCAGCTCCCTTTTGTCTGCACGGGAGGACACCACCTCAATCTGCGGGGACGACCATCACACATAAGCAGCACACGTGTGGCTGCGGGCACATGGCAAGCACTGAGTAAATGACGGTGATGGCTGGCTATTGTGCAGGGCCCTCTGAGTTAAATAACTATTAAGATAAGTTAAAGATTTTTAAAAGCATAATCTAGCATCGAATGAAAAAAGAGAGCAGCTCCTTACAAAACTAAAACAGAATCACAAGACTCAGCCATTCCTCTGCTGTGTGCGCATCCGTGTCCAGTGCAGCATTATCACAAGAGACAAAAAGTGGAACTAAGGCACTTTCCCCCCAAATATCCATCAGTAAGTAAGCAAATAAAATCTTGCCTATCTAGACAGGGGAATACCATTCAGCCAGAAAAAAAAATGGAGTTCTGTACACGCTATAGCAGAGATGAACCTTGAATATATTACACTAAGTAAAAACAGCCAGGTACAAACGGACCAAGACTACGTGATCCCATGTGTATGAAATGTATGGAGTAGCGGAATTCAGAGAGAACAAAGAGATGAGAGGTCACCAGGAACTGTGGGACTGGGACGTGGGGAGCTGGGGTTCCGTGGGCAGAACTTCTGCTCAAGGTGGTTAGGGGCAGATCATAGAGATGCTGATGGTTGGACGTTGTAAACATCATCAACACTGAACTGCATGCTGAAAAATGACAAAACTGGCATCTTCTATATTGCATTTTGCCATAATTCAAAGAAAAGGTAATAATGCAAGATACCCCAAAATCATTGAATTAGGTCATTTAAATGGATGAAATGTATGGTACATGAATTATATCGCAATAAATCTGTTTTTAATGAGACAGAACGAGAAAGAAAGCCAATACATCTTAGTCTTGAAAACCAGTGCAGAGAACTTTAAGAAGGAGGGGATGGTCATCTAGGTCAAATGCACTGATTAGTAAAATTAATACTGTTCAATGTAGCGTCACATCTTTACCTGTAAACTAGCAACAGTTTTAAACAGATTCAACATTTCTTCCCACTCATCCTTCTTCTGCAGATTGTCTGTAATTAAAATATTTAGTTATAGCAAACATACAAATTCCCCCATTATTAGAATTTAGAAAAGCTAAAAATTTAATGTGCTCTGGTTTTTAAAAAAATGTTTTATCCCAAATCTTCAGTAGCTCTGTTGAGATGTTAAAACAATTTATGTACAAAAATATCTAATTATTCTTTCGGAAGGTATAAAAAAGAAGTTTATGGGTTACAAGAGAACAAAAAACTTTTCTGAAATAAACTGTAGTGCTTTTTTCCTTCCCAAGAGAGTTACTTTGTTCATCATTTCATTTAAGTTCAAGGTTAAATGTTTTTTCCTTCCGATCATAACCAAACGATAAGGAGAAGTAGGAGTAATCAGTGCAAGGCACCAAAGAAATCTGGTCTAGCATGAACTAGTTTCCTGAAGCATACACCCAAACGGTAAGTTGATTTTAGATGCATCTATTCTTATGACAACAACCAAAGGAATGAGGGAGGGAAGATTTTCCCTACAGGAAGATGGCTGGAATCAACAAAACTATCCAAACTAGACAAACTACAGGCAAGGATGAGAGTGGGTGCTGGCAATCCCTTCTGAACAGGACAACCATGGGAACAAACCATGGTGAGGGGACTGAGAGGGACACTACCTTTCTGAAGGTCACACAGTATTTTAAGAATGTCTATTGATATCTTCACTACAGACATTCTCCAGGCCTTGTCCTGAAAGGAAATACGTGAAATGAAATTATTTCTACTTTACCACTTTGGGAGAGCACAAATGTAACAAGTACATAAAAACTATAGGATCAGAAAATATAAGAAAAACTGCTGAAAAACTGAGGTCAGTGTTACTGGGACTTGGGCAACTAAGAAAGTCAAAACTGAATCATATATAATCTTAACATAAAAATGACCAGTATGAACTGTGGAATACACACCTTTCAGCTACAGACACTTGGTTTTCTGCTTGCCTACTTTTTTTTTAATAGTTCTTGTTTATTATTTGGAAAATCTCTCTAGAAAAGTTAAAAAGAACTTAGCTTGTTTAACCTAGAGAACTGAAGTCAATCATTATTTCCAAGACAAAAAAATTATTTTAAAATGAGAAGGAAAACGAAAGAAGGAAAAGCTTTAGCGAAAGGGCATGACAGGTGTCAGGACCAGGTCCACACAGCCCACGGCCGGGCTGCAGAGCAAGCTGGTGGTTAAGAACCCAGACCCTGGGGTCAGAATATGAGGTGAGGCTCTGCCCCTTTCTAATAACCTTGGGAAAGGCATTTCTCTAAAAAACTATAGTTTCTGAACTTAATCTATAAGAACATATTTTACAGCTGAGAAAGTAGATAATTCATTTGAAATATTTAACCTAATTCCCACTGCATGATAATAAGACCATAATAAATATTGGATGTTAAAAAAACCCTCATTTCCTAAAAAATTGAAAAAAATTACTGCAGTGGACTGCTGGGATGGGTTGGAAGCTGTTTCTCTCTAAAGGTTTAAGCACCTACATATTTGGGCCTGTGCCTCTATAAAGAGGTGAACTGGTTCTCTTGAAACTGGTCCAGGTTCCTGCCTTCCAAGGTAATTTGGATTTACATGGGTTCTGTGGCTGACATTCCTACCTGATAGCAATGACCATGTCCCATGCAGTGCAGAACATTGTTCAGACTGCAGGGCACCATGGAACACCCCTTACGGACAACAAAGACTTGACATGTCTGCCCTGACTTGTAGACCCTAACTCGGTCAGCGGGGGCTTGTTCGGTACCCGCCAGCAGCCACGCTGGGCTTTTCCTACACGGTGCGCCGACACAGAAGACTTTCCATGAGGCCAATCCAGCAGTGAGAAGAGCAGATATCCATGTTGTTAAGCCTGGCTTTTCTATCCCATTGCTCACTCTCTATCAAAACTGATTTGGGGGGGACAGAGGGGAGCAAAAAGGGGATGGATGTAATACAACAACAATAAAATTAAAAACAAAACAAAACAAACTGATTTGCATTTTATTTACTGGGAGTCGTACCTCTTGAGAGTTCTCTGGCTCTTCTTGCAACACCAGGCGAGCCCAGGTGGCGACTCTCTCTGCTGTCTTCCTTGCTTCGGCAGGCGGCAGGGACCGCAACAAAAGGACGCAGTCCTCACCCTGGAACAGCGTTGGGAGGAAGGAAAACAGCTGGTTCGTTTGTGCAAAGAATTTCAGTATGGAATTACCTCTCTCTTTTCTACTGAGGGATAAAACAATATTTTGAAAACTAGATTATAGTAAGATAAAAATACGGCCCTGGCTGGTGTGGCTCCATGGATTGAGTGCCGGCCTGTGAACCAAAGGGTCACTGCCTGTTTCTGGTCAGGGCTCAGGCCTGGGTTGCAGGCCAGGACCCCAGCTGGGGATGTGAGAGGCAGCCACACAGTGACGTTTCTCTCCCTCCATCCCCTCTCTAAAAATAAATATTTTAAAATATTTATATATAGGAAAATTCTATTGATGAGAGCAAATGAAGACATTAAACTAAAACACAATTCTTTGTCCTTTGCAATTCCATGGTTATAGAATTATAGGGGGGAAAAAAGACACCAAAGAATATTTAAAAAGTCCACATACTGTTGTGGAATCAAAGGGGGGCACAGAAAATGCAAAATATGAAGCTGAGCTTTGTTTAAGCACCAAAGCCCAAGGAAACCCATTAGCTAGTCACAAAATACTTCTAAAGAACCTACACCTATGAAAAAGCATAGTCACTCTAATACCTCTAATACTCAGCATTTCACCTTGTTATCACTTTATCTTGTGCTAATCTAGTTGGATAATTTGATTTGAGTTTTTAAGGATTTCAGTAGCAAACACACCACAGGAATTAAAGGACAATGTAAAACCTTCTCACCTGATCTCTCTCTATCAGGTCAATAACCCTGAGACTGTAGATTTCATCATCGGACAACATATACGCTCGGGCCACCTTCAAAGCATCTTCCAGAGAAGACGGGACATCTTGTTTGAGAATGTACCTGACCACCCTCTGAAACAGACAACAGACAAAGCTCTCTGTTACAAAATCTCAGCGTACCCAGAAGTCATTTCTTCATAAGGCAAAGTATTCACTAAATTAAAATTAGGCAGCAAAAAAACTAACCTGTATAAAAACATTAAAAAATAATTAACTTCTGAATTTTATGGCAGTCCCGCCCAATTTCGTTGCCCTCCAGCTTTATTGGAGCATAAGAGACAAGTAAACATTGTGTTTATTTAAGGCAAACAATGCGATCTGATACCTTCTTTCAGTTTCTTCATTTACCATTTGTTGTCTTCTCTATTCTAATACACAATTAGGTATCCAATTAAAATTCTGTTTAACAAAAGGAAAGCACTGGAGACTCTAGCTCTATACTTTGACGAATATAAAATTCTCATTAAATTTCCCATGTTGCCTTAGAAATGGAACAAAGGGGTTAGAAGACTCTTTGCTGTACTTACCATTATTTCCTTGTTTAAGAGGTTCACCTCTCTTATTCCATAGCCTCGTAAAAGCTTTTTCATCTCCATGAGTTTGTAACTCTCCTGCAGCAACTTGACTCTAAAAGTAAATTTCTTGGTATTAACAAGCATGACCTTCCTCAGGCAACACCATGGGGCATGGTGAAGGACAGAAAACCGAAAATGAACGCCAACGCAACACTCGGGGTTCACGCAACACCGAGCAGGTGTCTGGCAGGCTGCAACCGTACTTTGGGTGGTCCATCTCCAAGTGCTGCTTCACCAGCTGCTCCACGGCGGCGCTCCAGGGGACCACGGCTGCATACATGACCTTCAGCACTGCGTCAAACGCGAGCTGCAGAGACACGCGCAGGACAGTGAGTGGCCCTCGGGCGCCGCTTCGTGCAAGTGATGGCTGCCTCATCCACGGCAGGGGTCTTCCACCTGCGAGGTGGTGGCTTGAGAAGATCTGATCTGACTGCAAGAGCGTGTATTTCTTCCCATTCTCACCCATAAAGGGCAACTTTGCTACTTAGAAAAACTTAGGGAAGTATTTTCTTTGTTGAAAGTTAAGTCACATAACTATATTTCTTTCTATAACCTACCTTCAAAAATATTTTCCATGACTTTCATTCATATTTTATAATGGTGCCTAATAAAAGTGAAAGTCAAAATAAAGGCATATTGTAATACATTTTTTAACTGTCTCATGTTTGTAAAATCATAGAAAAGCCTAGAAATATATGCATGCAGTTGTCTATGGTCATTCTTTGGGGGCTAGAAAAATGTTCATTTTCATTTTCATAATTAAAGAAAATAGATTTATGAGGGAGGTAAATTAATTCCTTTTTCACGATGCACAAATTCTCCTTAACAAATGTAACAAATGTACATTGTCTCTGTGATCAGAACAGACGTGTGAGAGGCAATGCTCAGACTTCCCACCAAGATGGTGGCGCAGGCAGACGGAGTGCACCTCCTCCCCAACCACATCAGAATTACAATTACAATATAGAACCATCAGAAATGGAGTTGAATGGCAGTCTGACAACTACAAGAATTAAAGAAACCACATCCATCCAGATGGGTAAAAGGGGCCAATACACAGAACTGGCTGGTCTCTTGCCCATGTGAAGTGGATAAAAATTCAGGAGGGACATCTTAGGAGTGAGGAGTCCCAGCCCCACACCAGGGTTCCAGTGCCAGGAAGATAAGTCCCCACAACTTCTGGCTGCAAAAGCCAGCGGGGATTGAGTCAGTGGAAGAAGCTGCTGGAGCCCCAAGCAGTTCCTCTTAAAGACCCGCATTCTGGCTCCCCGGCTCAGACTCCCTCCCTCTGAGCTCCAGCCCCGGGGCAGCAGCTGGGAAGGCCAGTGGCGCACAGAGAAGAACCGCAGTAGCTGGCATCGAGGCAAGCAGGGGCCAATGTCCCTTTTCTGAACCAGCCCCCTACCAGAAAGCTGGTGCCAAATGAGACTCCAACAACCAGGCTAACACTGTCTGACCCACCCTGGAGACCCTCTGAGACCCTGCCCACCCAAGTTGGGGGCCCACCCAAGCTGCTTCTCCATAGGAGTGGCTGCTCCTGGCTTGAGCTGCACAACCTCCTAAATCCTATCAAGCGAGCACAGCTGCCTCAATGAGCCCCAGGCCCGGCACCAGCAGAGCCAGCCGAGACTCACAGCTCAGCCCCGCACAAGTAGCAGCATCTCGGATTGCTTTACAGCTCAGGCAGGTGAAAGGAAAACTTCCCTAATCTGGTGTAGGAAATAGACAGGCACAAACAGGAAGCACAGAGAGTCACAAACAAGATGGATACAAAGAAGCCCACTCTAAGACACATCATAATTAAGATGCCAAAGGTTAAAGATAGAGAATTTTAAAAGCAGCAGGAGAAATGCAGTTAGTTATCTATAGGGGAGCTCCCATAACATAAGACCGTTAGCTCATTTCTCCAAAGAAACTTTGGAGGATAGAAGCAGTTGGCAAGAAAGTCGTGAAAAGCAGGGACCTACAGCCAAGATTGCTCTACCCAGCAAAGCTATCATTTAGAATTGAAGGGCATATAAAGAGCTTCCCAGAGAAGAAAAAACTAAAGGAAGCCCTGGCTGGTGGCACAGTGGATAAGGCACCGGCCTCTGAACCCAAAGGTCGCTGGTTCAATTCCCAGCCAGGGCACATAACCAGGTTGCAAGCCAGGTCTTCAGCCAATTCTGTGGCTGGAGGCAGGTAAAAGGCAACCATACATTGATGTTTCTCCCCATCTCTGCCTCTCTTCCTTCTCCTCTCTCTGAAAATAATAAATAAAATCTTAAAAAAAAAAAACAAAACTAAAAAAAACAAAGGAGTTCATCATCACCAAACCATTATTACATGTAATGTTAAAGGGACTTAAGAAAAAGAAGATCAAGACTATGAACAATAAAATGGCAATAAACACATACCTATAAACAATTGAATATAAAACACAAACTAAGTGAACAAGAAGAACAGAGACAGAATCACAGATGATGGTTGACAGACAGGGAAGGGGTGTGAAGGAATGGGTGAAGAGGTGAGGGGACTAAGAAGTACAAATAGGTGGTTACAGAATAGCCATGGGATGTGAAGTATAGTATAGGAAATGGAGCAGCCAAAGAACTTACACACATGATCCACAGATATGAACAATGGTGGGTGATTTGCCTGGGGGAGTAGGGGGTGCTGGGTGGAGGGGAACAAAGGGGTAAAAATCAGGACAACTGTAATAGCATAATCAATAAAATAGAATTAAAGAAAAAAAAAAACCAGGACTCAAAATTAAATATCCACTCACTGGACAGCTTAGCAAAGACATGGAAGAACTGGTCAGGCTGTTATATCTGGAAAGGGAGTTTGTGGGAAGGAGACTCACTTTGCACTGTGTACCTTTTGACTTGATCATGTACATATGTTGCCAGTTTATAAGAACTGAGTAAGAAATAAAAAAGCAAAGAAGAAAACAAGGAGCAGGCAGTGCTGAAAGGGAAAAGCCACACGGTCAGGACGCACTCACATCTGTGTCGGAAAGACAGCCGATGATGGCCATAGCTTTTGCCTCCCACGCTGTTTCAAAGAGTGACGCGGATGTGGAGCTGCATCTCCTCAGTAAATCCTAACGAGGGATAAGCACGTGCATACTTTGAAGTTAAAACTGTCACTAACACAAACAAAACAAAACACACTTACAGATATCAATAGCTTCTACGGATGTGTAAAAAACCAGAAACTGCTTGGCTAGGAATGCTCAACAATGGTCAAAAAAATGCAAAACTTGGCCCAAACTCGGCCTTCAGTTTTACACCTGTACACGGTACAGAAAATTTATGATGCAGACATTCTCGAAGACTCTATAAACAAGATTTTTGTGCCTTAGGAATGTCTAAAAAACATAACGGTGCATATTGATCCCAGTATCTTACAAAAGCCATTGACAGAAAACCCTAATGTTATCCTGTGTGGCTGAAGGTTACCAGTCAACAGTGGAACTAACCAACATTCTCAACCAGCACAGTAAGCTGCACAAATTCCACCAGTCAAGCATCACTGGTGGAAGTTTGACTCTAAGGAGTTAATACACTGTGTCAGACGTTCAGTGCACTCACACTGCTGCAGGTCCAAGAGAGTGACCAGGTGGGAGGGAGAGTTACCTCTATGTAGAGGAGGAGGAGCTCCTCCTCTTGCAAGTCATGCTCCCTCATGTAAACCCTGACGAACTTCTCCAGGATGGAAGGAATGAGCTCTGGGGCCAACACTTTATCAAACATCCGGAACACAATGGTGGTTGTATTCTCCTGAACGCCAAAAAAAAAAAAAAGGAATAAATGCAAACTCCGTTCATCCTGGCTATGATAAAACAAAATCCTGATAAACCTAGACTGTCACCTTCTCAAAGTCCGAGAGGGCCAGTTTGCAGTTGTACTTCCTGTGCAGCGTGATCAACTCCCGCAAGTTCTTGACCAGCATCCTCAGCTGAGAGACCTCCTCCGTGCTTTCGTAGTCCTTCTGAGATACACATGTTCAAGTGGTTACGGACACGAAATCAAAGTGGGAGGAAAAAATGTACAAAAAGGTCCAAATTATTTCTATGGCCATGTTTATATACATTAAGAGAAAACTGGCAACTCCCGCCTTTGAATATTGTAGAATTTTCACTAAAATTAACTAGTATAAATTACCAGATCTGAGTCTGTCAGAAATCTAAAGGAAATTTTTTCTTAAAAAAAAAAAAAAAAAAAAAAAAATTGACCCCTGGCTGGTGGCTCAGTGGAAAGGTGCCAGCCTGAGAACCCAAAGGTCACTGGATCCATTCCCCAGTCAGGGCACATAACCAGGTTGTAAGCCTGATCTCCAGCCAGGTTCATAGCTGGAGGCAGATGAAAGGCAACATTGAGGCTTCTCCCTTTCTTCCTCCCTCCCGGCCCTTCTCTCTGAAAATAATAAAATCTTAAAAAAAGAAAAAAAAAAAGAAAAAAGAAAAAGCATATTACCAATGTAATATATTTTTGGAACCCTAATATACTTAAGTATGCAAACACCATTTAGATGACCCTCAGTGTTCACCCGTATTGATCACAACCAGACAGACATAAAGCTGTAACATTTTCTGAAGTTATATCTAAGGATCAGAATTTTCATTATTGATAAAATGCAATTAACAGGGAAGATAGTAGTGTTTTATGTTGCAAAAGGAAAATGCTCTTTTGCAGAAAAATACATTATAGTGATCAATATGCATTATAAGTACATACAGATTGTATTTATCAATATGCTGCTTAAAACATTAAAATTTTTGTCCTGGCTGGTGGCACAGTGGCTAAGGCACCAGCTTGTGAACCCAAAGGTTGCTGGTTCAATTCCCAGCCAGGGCACATGATCAGGTTGCGAGCCAGGTCTCCAGCCAGATCCATAGCTGGAGGCAGGTGAAAGGCAACCATATATTGATGTTTCTCTCCCTCTCTGCCTCTCTCCCTACCCCTCTCTCTAAAAATAATAAGTAAAATTTTTAAAAAACACACACATTAAAATTTTCATTTTAACTATAATCTATTATCAATAAATATAATAAGAATCTTCTATATTGGAAAGGAGGAAATTTATTATTTTGAGAATCCAGAAATTTAAGGAATAAATGCAATTTCATAATGTACATTTTAACTCTAAGTAAGGTCACACCTCTGCTACTTAAGTGCTTAATACTTCAGAATAGGGATTGTACTAAGATGTCTCATTTGTATAAACTAAACTATGGCACACCAACAAATTTTTTAAATACAAGAATGTTCTTTTAAGTATATGTATACATACATACACACACATATGTATACATAAAGAGGCAGAGAGGGAGAGAAACATCAATGTATGGTTGCCTTTCACCTGCTTCCAGCCACAGACCTGGCTGGAGACCTGGCTTGCAACCTGCTTATGTGCCCTGGCTGGGAATCCAACCAGAGACCTTTGGGTTCGCAGTGAATTTTGTTTTTTAAAGCAACATGAAATGCTGCTTATGCAGAACATCTCAAGTACACTGCTCAGGGGTATGTTTCTATATCATTTTCCTCTGGGTTGGTTCAATAGAGAAAAACAGTGCACTCAGGTAGGTAAAAGTTGTAACAGAATTATCAAGAGGAAAAAGAGCAAATTTTCCTTTTAGCGGATTTTAAAAGTACCTATCCAAAGAACAAAAGAATGAAGACAGACAATTTCAGAAGTGGATCTATTGCTAGTACATGTAGACCAACCCTTTAACATGAACTGAATGTTTCGTTACTGAACCTTTGTTGTCCATTTCATACCAAGGAAATCCACTGCCAGGAGGACACCAGTCCCAACTCGTGTGGTTTTTCTGCTGTGAAAAACACCTCTGCCAGCTGAAGTCCATTTTCTGGCCAGTTTGCCTTTTAAAAAATTTTTAAATCATTAAGAATAATGACTTATGCCACTGGGAGAGTCTTAAGTATCTTTCCAGTAGTAGTTATTCATATTACCTTATCAGTTAATTCCAGGTTCCTGGCTGCTTGCTCCAGCCATTTGGCAAGAATTTTCTGAAGTAGATATATTATTTAAAAATAAAATGCCTGATTAGTTAATCACTGAAATAATTTAAAATATCCATGATAATCTTGCTAAGGAAACACTACAATGATCTAACTAGTGTTCATACGACTTAACATTCAACGATTTGATGTAATAAAAATAAACGGGATCACTAAGAGTGTAAATCCTAAGGCAACTGACCTGTCCGTCTGGGACAATCCTTCTCACAAATGGGACCACATCATTTTTAAGCCAAGGACAAAGCATTTGCAAAGAGACTGGTGTTGAAATCGAGTTGAGCAAGTTCTCCAGCACTTTCACATCAAATCGGCTTTCAAAATTTGCCTACACGACAGAGTGAGGAATTAAGGTTTATCCAACGTATTTAAACTGACAACTCCCCAAAAAGAAAAACCTCTGAGGAAGTCATTCCAAGAATTATTTTACATTTTAATGAGCATTAAAGGTGATTTACTCTACAGAAATGATTTGCGTTGGGAGCCACAAATTCCATGAATCTTTAACAGAAAATTCCAAGTAACAAATTAGGAGGCAGAGGAGCTGGGAGATGTGGCCTTCCAAGGAAAACGTAACTGAAGGTAATAATACAGATTCTAGCAATATGACACTGATGACATCACACCCAGATAGCTACTTTTGGACTGAACTTTACATGTCAACATTAGGGGATCCAGAGCAGTGGTTTTTCCGTTACCACAGTCTGAGCTCAGTAGGAGTACCTTATCCACCAATACTACCTGAGAAATCCTATCACTCTGGCCAGGTAGCTCCCAAAAGGCCAAGGTTGCAAGTTTGATTCCCAGTCGGGGCACATACTAGCAGCAACCAATGAATGAATAAATAAGTGGAACAACAAATCAATGTGTCTCTCCTCTAAAATCAATAATAGTTAACAAACTAAAAAAAAAAGGCCATCAATAAATCACTAATAAAATACTGCTTTTGAGCTAAGTTTAGGATCTAAGTTTAGACTCTGATTCATGAGCTAAAGTAAGTTTCTATGATTCTTTATATTTCCTCTGAGTTAATAATCATCAGAGGATAGTTTACTCTAGGACGGGTCAAATTTTATCAACCTGAAAACATCCCATTACCCAGGCACATAGCCATCCTGCTAGTTCCCAGCCCTGGTTTCACCCGTATCTTAGGTGTTATGAAGCCATTAAGAAAACATATACCCGATGTCTAAGCCAAAGGTACTGTGCACAAACAAGGTTTCCTTCCCTCAGCTGCAAAAAAATATCCTTAAGTTCATCTTCATTGTTCAGGAATTCAATCCAAGAACTGCCACTACAAAGTCAAAGAGAAGAAACAAGTTAGTTAAAAAAAAATAGTTTGTTAGAAGTGGGTACCATCATGAACTTTAACTAGTTTTTCTTCTCAAAGAGTTCCAAAGCACTTTTAAACTCTGAAAGGTGCATTTCCCTCTTATCTCTGACCTATGAGCCTCCTGAAGCTTGCCTGGAAGCCATACCTCTTCTTACAGGTCCTTCCTGAGACATACACAGAAAACTGTTTTTAATTAATTTATTTTATTTATTTTAAATAAATTACAGTTTCCTATGTACATATTATCTGTACCTAAAATATTTCATTTTAGCCCTGGCTGGTGTGACTCAGTGGACTGAGTGCTGGTTTGCAAACCTAAAGGCTGCTGGTTCGATTCCCACTCAGGTCACAGGCCTGGGTTGTGGGCCAGGTTCCCAGTTGGAGGCAAGTGAGAGGCAATGACACACTGACGTCTCCTTCCTTCTCTTTCTCCCTCCCTTCCCCTCACTCTAAAAATATGTAATAAAAATTAATTTTACATTATCTTGATGCTGTGTGGAATCAGCATACATAAATGTTATATATTTAAAAGGACATATATTTTAAGCATTACACTATTCCATGGCATGGTTAACTCTAACTTATTTGCTAGTCCCCCATAGTTGAACATTTTAGATCATTTCCAATCTTCTGCTGTAACCTGCAATGCTGCAATGACCACGTGGCCCTGATTAAAAACCAGAAATAGATGATGACTACTTCCTTAAAATGATCAAACAAACAAACAAACAAATCTATAAGCCTACATCATGCTTAAATTAAAAGCAAGATAAGCATTTCCATTAAGTCAGCGACAAGAGAAGGATGCCTAGTACCACTGTTATGTATTGCTCTACAAGTATCAGTCTATAGAATTAGGCAAGGGAAAAAAAATTAAGTAAAATTATTATTATTCAAATATATAATTATATTCCTGGAAAAAATAAGATCAACTGAAACATTACTATGAATGATACAAAAATTCAGTAAGTTAGCTGATTAAAAAGTATTTTTTTTTTTTTTTTGCCATCAGAACTCTAACATGCTATTACTAGTCACACCTCTAAAAAGTAATTTTTAAAAGGTAATATTTTATGCCCTTTTGAAAATGTGAGGGAGAAAAGTCCCACTTAAAACAACAGAGAGAGAAAAAATATTTTTTAAAAATAAACAAAAAATATACAAAACCTATCTAAAAATAATTGAATAGATACTACTCGGGCATATTAAAAGATGCTGGTTCTCTGATGTAAAAAAACAATCCCTATTTAAAAAAATTTCCTTAAACTGAGTAAGCTCATTCTGATTCCAAATGTCATACAGAAAAGAAAATCTATGAGAAAATAGTCCCCCTACATTTTTTAAAAATAAGGAGAGTATAGTAGGGTTAGTCTATCAGATAATGGGACATTTAAAGAAGTTAAAACTACTTGACGCTGGTGAATGAGCAGGAAGATGAGATCAAAGGAAAACAATTCAAGTCCAGAGACAGACTCTCATACACCTGAGATTTTTAGCATGTGATTAAAAGAACATTTTAATTGGCAGTGGAAATGTGGATCATTTAATAATCATTTTGGAATAGCTGACTAGCCACAGGCAAAAAATAAAGCTACCCTTCGGTGCCCACTTATCCTGATTTGTCTGCATGTTAGTATATCTAATAAAATCAATTTCCAGAAGTATAATTGCTTAGGCAAAGGTTACAGAATTTAAATTTGCACTTCCAAGGTATCTGTTCCCATTCATGGTGCGGGACATATCTAAAGCTCAGCAGGGAAGATATTCTCCATCCCCAGAAACACAAATTCATTCAAAGTAATACCGTATCTTCTATGATATTCTAAATTGAAATCTAATTCACTATCTAAAACTTAAAAATAAGGAATGTACACACCTGAATCTTTCTGGTCCAAATGCTCCATAAAAAGTAGTCAACTTTGCATGAGCCCTTAGTATCTACAAAGGAATAAACTGATCATCATTATGCGATAATATTAAAATTAGGCTTTCTGCTTGAGAAGTCTTACACACATTCTCATTTTGTCAATTCCCATAAATGTGACTGCCTTTATTTAACACAAGACAAAAATAGGTTAGAACAATGGAAACATTTCCAAACAAATTTAGTGCAACAAAGTTGAAAGGGAAGAAGCCATTTGCACATTGCGGTACCTTCAAAATCACTTAGTTTTTCCACTCATTTATAAATGCCCTTATAGTAAAACCTGCCTAGATCATACCAAAAACTTCCTTTGAGAGTTAAAAAATAAGCCCTGGCTGGTAGCACAGTGGTTAAGGCACCGGCCTGCGAACCCAAAGGTTGCAGGTTCGATTCCCCAGCCAGGGCACATAACCAGGTTGCAAACCAGGTCTCCAGTCAGGTCTGTGGCTGGAGGCAGGTGAAAAGCAACCATACATTGATGTCTCTCTTCCTCTCTGCCTCTCTCCCATCCCCTTTTTCTAAAAATAATGAAATAAAGTCTTAAAAAAAAAAAAAAGAGATGAATAAACAAATAAAATACGCACACGTACGCACACATATAGGTTTTTCTGGTACCATCATAATCATCTTCGTAGTTCACGTGCACTTGCATGTTCAACAGGTGCCAGGAACTACACACAAAGTTTACCTAAACTTTTTCATTTGACCTCACAATAACCCTGGAAACTGTAAGATTATTATTTCCATTTTGCATATAAGGAAAGTACTATTAAAATACCTTGCTCTTGAGAAACGACAGGCCTATCTTTGACTGAAAAGCATAGTCACGTGCCACATACTGTTTCAGTCAATGGGACCCCCTGTACAAGGGTGGGCCCTCACGGCTACGACGGACCTGAGGCGCTCCCGCAGCCTGGGGGCGCTGTGGCCAACGGAGTGGCCAGCACAGTGGCCACCTGTTCCGGGGCTGCGGGAGGGAGAAATTACTGCACTGGGTGAATGGCACCCACGTTCCATAAGGGCATCGTGCTGGTGATGGTAATGAGCGCCTATGCGCACAGTTCACGTTTTTACCACTTGCTTTTCCTAGTGTCCTTTTCCCACGTTAGAAAACAAGGCATAAAACAGTATCAGCCTCACCCATGTCTCGACTGCATCATTTTCTCTTGCGCAGGGTTTAGTCTCGTGTTGTTTTATAAAACTGGTGCAGCCCAGGAAGCCAGTGTGTATAAAGCCCAGTCCATGGGCTGCCCTGGGCTTTCATATGCGCTCACGACCCGCCCACTCCCGCAGACAGACCACCGGTCCCGCACGCTCCAGCCATGGTAAGCACCCTAGACAGCTGTGTCGGCTTTTATCTTTTCTACCATGTTTATACGGCACATTTTCTATGTTTAGATGCGCCAAGTCTTACCATTGTGTCCAGTGTCTCAGCCCAGTAACATGCTCTCCAGGGTCTGTAGTGTCAGAGCAACAGGCTCTACTACATAGCTCAGGTGTGTAGAGGCTGTGCCATCTACGGTTGTTTTAAATTTCTTTATAAGGGTTTACTTGAGCCCTGGCTAGTGTGGCTCAGTGCTGGCCTGTAAACCAAAGGGTCACCAGTTTGCCTCCCAGTCAGGGCACATGCAGGCTAGGTTCCCAGTTGGGGGATGCACAGGAGGCAACCACACATGATGTTTCTCTTCCTTTCTCCCTCCCTTTCCCTCTCTCTAAAAATAAATAAAATCTTTAAAAACAAAAAACAGAGTTTATTTGAGCCCCACTGTATGCAACTAGGTGTGTGTGAGTGCGCTCTCTGATGTACACACAATAACATGTGTCCCAATTGAAATGCTGCATAGTTGTACTGTAAAGGTACATTCATCCTTAAATGAAATTAACCTATAAATATAATGTAATTACCTCTTTTAAGCCATATGAATAGACAGGAACAGTTCTGTCCTCTTTCTTCAAAAGCTAAGATGAACAATAAGAAACATGGTTAGAATATCTGCTAAATTTTTCATGGACAAGGTGAATTTGTGTTAAAGGAACAATTATCTCTAAAAATAAAATTGCATTGAATGCTGAGGTAAACAGTGAACAATAAAAAAGTAATATATCTTTAAAAAAATGCATTTTCTAGCCCTGGCTGGTGTGGCTCAGCGGACTGACCACTGGCCTGTGAACCAAGAGGTCACCAGTTCAACCCCTAGTCAGGGCACGTGCCTGGGTGGCAGGAGATTAATGCATCTCTCGCACATCGATGTTTCTCTAGCTCTTTCTCCTTCCCTTCCCCTCTAAAAGTAAGTGAATAAAATCTTTTTAAAAAAAATGCATTTTATGGCCCTGGCTGGTAGTACAATGGATAAGGCACCGGCCTGCGAACCCAAAGGTCGCAGGTTCGATTTCCCAGCCAGGGCACATAGCCAGGTTGCAAACCAGGTCTCCAGTCAGGTCTGTGGCTGGAGGCAGGTGAAACGCAACCATACATTGATGTCTCTCTCCCTCTCTGCCTCTCTCCCTTCCCCTCTCTCTAAAAATAATGAAATAAAATCTTTAAAAAAAAAAAATGCATTTTATGAATACAAAGCTCACAACACTTTCCCCATCTGTTACACCCTGATTTGAAGGACTATAGTGACAGTATTCACATGTCACCCAGGGGAGGAATCTACAGTAAAAGTGCGCTTCTAAAAGGCCAATAATGAAAAAGAATTCCCTTTTTAAAAATGACTTGTTTTGCATAACGTAAACTAAGAGGCACAGATGTTACAGAAGACTTACCCTGGTCTTGGCGTAATTCAGCATTTCCTGGGTTGTTTCGTAAGTGATCCACTGAGCCTCCAGGCAGTAATTCACCACAAATTCATCATCCTGTTTCACAGACGCCAGAAAGAGTAAGATGACCTGACGCTGATCAACCTGTCCATCCAAATGCTCAAGCCCACGACAGGGAAAACACACCTGGATTTTATGTAGATTTTCCTTAGCTTCTGCTACAAGCTTTTGCCATTCGGTCTGCTCACTGGTGTCCACAGAACTCAAAGCTAATTTCTCCAGTATATCATTTGCTTTTACTTTGTACACAAGCTGTAATAGAAATGTGCCACATCAGGTAGCTTGAAGCCAAAAACTGCTGTTTCCCGCGCTGGCTAATGTGGCTCATCGTCCGCAAACTGAAAGGTGGTCGGTGGAGTACCGGTCAGGGCACAAGCCTGGGTTTTGGGCCAGGTCCCCATTTGGGGGCGCGCAAGAGGCAACTGATTGATGTTTCTCTCACACATCAATGTTTCTCTCCCTCTCTTCCTCCCTCCCTTCCTCTCTCTTTACAAGTAAAAAGGTCTTTAAAAAAAAAAAATTCCGCCTCCCCAGCATCTACTACACAAAGAAAATGCTTGTTCAACGATCACGTAAATTCATGAGTGATTACCTCAACGTCTAGCCCAAACTGAATGGCGAATCTCTCAGCTTCGGCAAATTTGTGTTTGTGAAGCAGCCGACTCAGTCTGTTCCATGGCGAAAGAAATGTCAGTAAAATTTTTATTAATCAGGGAACTTAAGTTTTAAATTAAGGGATAAGGCTTAAAAAGACAATGAAAGGCGCCGGCCTGCGAACCCAAAGGTCGCAGGTTCGATTCCCCAGGCAGGGCACATAACAAGGTTGCAAAACAGGTCTCCAGTCAGGTCTGTGGCTGGAGGCAGGTAAAACGCAACCATACATTGATGTCTCTTTCCCTCTCTATAAAATAATAAATAAAATCTTAAAAAAAAAAAAAAAAAGACAATGAGATGTTACCTGTTCTCCGGCAAAGCTTCTGTAAGACATCTGAGTACTAAAACGGAAACTGAGTCTTCAGATAGACTGAAAAGTAAGTTTTCACTCTAAGTATCTTTGTCGTTTAATATTAAATTTTAACTTAGCTGTTATTTAACAACTTATCTAACAAAACAAAACATGACCTACTTTGGATCATTTTTGCCAATTCCCTCCAGAAGGTAGATGGTATCCTACAGCAATGATGAAAGCATATTTAAGGCAATTAAAATGCAGAATTATTTCATTTCAGAGTTACTACAGTAACAACTCATTTAGGAAGAAATTGTCTAACAATGCAATTCTAAAATCACTGGGAAAATTGTTGGAGTAAAGGATGTTCCCGTAATCTCAAAATAGCCCCAGAGAAATTACTGATTACACAGGGGTAAGTGTACCCTCACAGTGGAGAAATCTGGCGTAGCTGCGTTAACCATGCTGTCAAATGCAGCCTCACCAAAGCAGGACAAAGGATATGAGCCCCTTCATGTGAGGCAGTTGGGACACAATGTTACATATACAATATTCTTGCTGAAAGAGATTAGTATGAACCTAACCATGTTGGAAAAACAAATCCAGATAGAGGAATATTCTGTAACACAACAGCCTAGGAATCAAAAGATAGATGTCAATGTTTTAGAAGACAAAATAGATTAGGGAAGTGTTCTAGATTTAAGTAGAATACCCCATGATGATGATAACAAAATTTATATGTGATGCTTGGTTGGGTATTGGATTAGAAAAAATATGTAGTTTAAAAATATAGTTTTGTACCCTGACTGGTAGCACAGTGGGTAAGGTGCCGGCCTGCGAACCCAAAGGTCGCTGGTTCGATTCCCCAGCCAGGGCACATAACCAGGTTGCAAGCCAGGTCTCCAGTCAGATCTGTGGCTGGAAGCAGGTGAAAAGCAACCATACACTGATGTCTCTCTCCCTCTCTGCCTCTCTCCCTTCCCCTCTTTCTAAAAATAATGAAATAAAATCTTTTTAAAAATTACTATTTAAAAAAAAATAAAAATAAACTCTTTAGTTATTCAGAAAAATAAATAAATAAATAAATAAATAAAAATATAGTTTTGGCTGTAGCTGGAGGCAGGTGAAAGGCAACACACATTGATGTTTCTCTCCTTCTCTGCCTCTCTCCCTGCCCCTCTCTCTAAAAAATAATATAGTCTTTAAGAAAAAAGAATTAAGATTAGTTAATAAATAAAAGCAATACTTGCTTCTCCTAATTATGTAAGTTTCCTCTGGAGACACGAGAAAATTAAGTATGTGGTTGACTGATAGTTTATTTAAGTTTGTTTTTTTTTTTTAAATAAAGGCTGACCTTGGGCACGTGTATTTGAGGGCATCTGACAATAATAAATATATTTATAATCCTGCAACCTATCCAGGTATTTCAGTAAATTCCACTCATGCTTAATTATTCTCAATTTTTAAAAGCTGCTCAAAAATATATATTCACTTACTGTGCTAATTCCTGTCTGGACCAGAGAAGAAACACGAGATACTTCCAAAGAGTATAGTATTTCCATGTTAGGCAATGAATAGACCATGAGGGTTTTCATCTTAAATTAAAAAACAAAAACACACACACAAAAAAAACAGTAGAGCAATCAATTAATTCACTATGTCAATATAAACCTCTAAACACAAGTCAATACTTCACAACAAAGGGCTGAGATGAAAACACTTGGGACAAAGTTACATGCAACAATTTTATAGGTAAGTCTATTTCTGTATTACTTGTATATTACATATGAAATTATATTCTATTCCACTTTCCAAATCTGAATAAAAACCCACATACCTCTTGTTGATTCTACAATTTGTATTTAAGGTAAATTCTGTCTAATATCAGAACTCTAGCGAGTCACTTTAATAATTGTCTTGTGCACATTTTTATTCCATATGCTCTGATTATGTTCTGATTAAAATGTAGGGCTGAAGTTTATATTCATATTTTTCAATGGGAAAAGACGAGTTCTTGCAGGGCTATTTCTGACTTTGTCAAGTATCTACGTAACCTCAAACTAACACGCTATGAGCACTCCCTAACAACTCTTCTTGTATTCATGCTATTTCTAATACATAATATGGTCACGTGAGACAGATTTTCCCATACCTTATTAGTAGTTGTCAGAGCTACTAATTTAAGATTTGTAATCCCTTGCCTAAAAGAGAAAAGAAGGTATGAATGAATCAAAGATTTGACAATTGCTAGAGATAAGCTAAGTCAAAGTGATGTGTTTGTATAAAAGTTAAAAGTCATATACACAGATGACATTCAACTCGATTTCTGCACAATTGTGGTCCAGACTGACTCCTTCGTTGTTTTTGTTTTGTTTTGTTTGAGTGATTTTTAATCTGGATGCATAAATCAAGCAAGATGTGAACTTTGTTCACTTATTTTATTTTGGGATGATACTCTAACATAATCACTTGAAGGTTTGTATTGCCTATTCTCAATAAATTCGTTCAACAATGAAATGCCCTTTACCCCGTCATTCTGTTCAGTGTTATTCAGAATGCAACATTCTAGGATTAGATCAGAACAAGGTAAGATACTTGGTCCTAACAGTGGGGCGATCACTACTAGCATCAGAATGTACCATGTGACTGAGGAAGGTGATTCTGCTTCTGTGGTTAGTAGAAACTCTTCCACGTGAAGGGAGGGCCAGTTCCACACAGGAGTTAGAGTGTAAATATCCCATAAGCTCAGAACATTCTGCAAAAGAGACATTTCATTGACATGTTTTCTTAACGACTAAAAATTTCCATTTTAGTTTATACCTTTTGATACATATACATGTATATATACAGAAATAAAGCACAGTGCACAGGACAGTAATTCATCCACCCTGGCTCTGGTCCAGATCTTTGAAAATTTGACATTTTCAGTGTTAAATACAATACAAAAAAAACCCAAAATATCAAAGGAGAAATATCAAAAACATACATCAGTATCAAGAACAAAAAGTAGATTGCCTATCAGCTGGAACTTCTTTGCACCTACAAAAGAGAAGACAAGGTGTGTAAGATGACATTTCTGTGTTACATACAGACATACAGCCATATTTAAATAGTAAACTAACATTGGACAAAAGTTCCCATTCCCAGCATTCCTGTTTCTTTATTTTAAGATGACCACTAAAATGTAACAACTCCAAAAGTAAAGCATAACAAAGGCAACCTATCAAGAATAGTCATGTATGTGGAAGATTATCAATTGAATCTGGCTCGTTTCAAAGGCTGGTCCAGTAAAACGGCCCATATGCCAGACCTAGTATATTAGCATGACAATTAGAACTCACAAATGATGGCCAAAAGCAGTTTCATGAATTCAGTTTACCTTTAATAATCTCTGTATCAATAGCATTCTTAACTGTCATTTCTTCAAGAGGATCTGGTTCCCATTTTGAGAATGCACAGTTACCAGTTCCCTAGAGAAGTGACAACAGTACATCAGCTGCTGACTTGGTTCTCAGACATGAGTTCTCCTCTGAGTAGAAACATCTACGTTGTGCACATTACTAATTTCAACATACGAGCATATAGCTATTCAAGCACAACTCGCTTTCATCTTTCAGCCCCACCTTTGATTATTTTCAACAGGACAGAACAGAAAGAACAGTGAACTGTTGCTATCCTTTGTCATCACATGAATATTTAATACGAAGCAGGTGTATGGGGACAACTCACTTTAAAGATATAGGGTGAACTTGAACTTAACCTGCAAGGTGGGGCAAGTAGGTTTACAGTTATTCATATGGAAAAATAATACAATAATTAAATAATAACACAGAATAAATTGTTTTGTGCATTCAACTGTAAACTTGCTTTTGACCCACCGTGTATAAATTTTGCAAGAAAAAAAAATGGTGTAAATGATGTAATTGACTCTTTGCCTACTCCTTGAATATTAAATGTTTTGTCTATTCTCGTAATTGAAAGAAATGATAAATTTCAGGTAGAGACTAATGATAAGAAAGATGCAACAATTTTTACAACATGGAAGCTTAGGTGTACTCATTAATTTGTGACCTTAATTTTATAATTCCCATTTTTGTTACACATTACAAATTTGTAATTTAACCAAAACTCTAACATTTTAATAAAGAAACATTTCAGAAACAAAACCCTAAATTTTTATAAAAAGAATTGTTACCCCGATTATCATAGGGATTTTCCTGGCGAAATCTCCAGGCATAAGATTGAGACAACCAAGAGTATGGTAATTTTCAGTAGAAATAAAACTGGACTTGATTTGTCCTTGCAACTGCAAAATTAAAAAAATAAGAATGTTATACATGCTCTCCACAGTCCAAATTCCTTAGAAATATTATAAAATCTTTCAATTTAGCAATCAATTATACAAGTATTTTTAAATGGAAATGTTTTAAAAATGTGATAGCATGCTCATTCCCAAAAGGTCAATCAGTAGCAATTATATCCAGAAACACTCCCCTAAATTTTCAATAAATCTTAAGTTTTAGGAAGACAATGTAATTTTGTTCTTACCTTTTTTGCTTTATTGATGTCTACATTTTCAATTGCTGCGTGAAAAGAGAAAATAGGCTAAATGTACAATATTAACCTATCAAACACCTGCAAGTCACAGCTTTTTCGTCAGGTGAAATGATACACAATCTAATGAGAACACTGGTCAGAAACCCCTAGGACAGTGGTGGCTTTGCCCTTGACCAATGACATAAAGTGTGACGTGTTGTTCTCCCAGCACGGGCCTGGCTGTAATACAGTCCCTACAGTGCCTTTCCGGACCCTCTCTATCTTTTAAGATGGTTTTCTGTTTAAATAGGCTCCAACTTCCCTATTCAAGTTCAGAAATCCTGCCTGCAAAGTCATCACTTTACGCTCCAATTTGGAAGAGCTATTCTACTTGTCTGCTCTTTTATTAAGTTATGGAGAGCTATGTATTGTAAATCTTGCAGGTTCTTGGCACACACTACTGTAGAGTTAAAGTATTTGTTCTCCCTGGCTGATGTGGCTCAGTGGATTGAGCGCTGGCTTGCAAACTAAAGGGTCACCAGACCGACTCCCAGTCAGCGTGCAGGCCCTGGTTGCGGGCCAGGTCCCCAGTTAGGGGCATGTGAGAGGCAACCAATCAATGTTTCTCTCCTTCTATTTCTCCCTACCTTTTCCTCTCTCTAAAATTAAATAAAAATAAAAACTTTAGAAAAGATTGAATATATGCCCCAAACCAATTCCTCAATCTCTCCCAGCTACACCCAAGATGTATGGGCCACACAGCTCACTCAGCACATCTTAGTCACTGGTTAGCATATCGACATAACATTAGCCTGTGGACAGTCATCTGTTTCCGGGTTCATTCATTCCCTCAAAAAGCATTTATCAGTGTGCGAGAGCCTGTCTTGTCTCTCCAACTAAGCTGTATATCCTTGAAGGCTATAAACTAATTACATTTCTTCAGATTCTGTGGCAGCCCTAACAGTGGAGAATAAGTATATTATAAATCCTTAAAAGTATACCCAGTATCATAGAATGCAATTAAACTAAAATAATATGCCTTAATAGTTAAAAATTCACCTGGAAAACTAATTAATATTGCTGCCATTCAATAATATGAAAATAATACTTTACTTACCTTGTTGAATTTTTGCAAGCTGAAGGTTTGTAATACAAAAAAATCCATTGTTTGTAAGAAGCAGCATGTAATAGGTACCTATTAAAATAAAATCAAGTCAGTGTTTCTGAAAGGCAGATGAATATAAAACTTAAACCAGTATCTGAACCTAGCTTAAAAATATCCAATTGCTCATTTAAGTTCTAATCATGAAATAATACAGTAAAGGTACAGATAAAGCTTATTTATAAAGAATTGCAAAAACAATGTGAACTCTTTTGGAACTTTTATAAACAAAACTTCACTTTCCAGAGGGGAAAAAAATACTTCAAATATATCAAAATAAATAAAGGTCTAGTTAACACTTGTTGAAATGAGAATGATAAATATGCTGGAATACACATACACACACACATTTAAAAAGAATATAATGTCTCCTTGGTAATATATAGAACTCTCAAAACTGTAAAAGTTAGTTTTGAATGTTATATTTAGGAAAAGTACATTTAAACCTCTGAAAAGGGCTAACATAAAAACTTGTTTCTTACAATAATGTTGATTGCATCACCAGAAAATGAAACATTGGAGGTAGCATAACAATGAATTTATGTAATTCATTTATTATACATTAATCTGATTTCTGATTTTTTGATTGGGTATTAGTCAAAACACATAAAAAAAGTTCAAAAACCTTACCTTCATTTGAACCATCTTTCTCAATAACAAGAGCTCGGTAAGTACACTGATTTTCACCATCAGCTTTCTGAACAAAAGCCTAATTGCAAATTAGTCAAACAAGAAGATTAAACCCAGAAAAATATAATCGAGGATTATAGTCTTCAATACTGCAGAACTATGAATTATCATTAGTAATAATGCTTTCTTCATTCCAAATAGTTTAGTTTTAAAATGAAAAACTTTGGAACATGCATACTAAGAATATTTGCAACACTTAGGATTATAATTTTGCATTTACTTTTTACGTTTCTGAGGTATGATTCTTCAATGTAAAGGACCATTATCCTTTTCATTTAAAACACAAATTAAGTAAACAGTTTGCTTGAGTTTCAGTTGTCTACGAGGTCACTGAGAGTTCAGAGAATGAAAAGCGTCACAGCGCCTTACATTGGTGAGCAGCGTTTGCTTTGAGGGGACGTGGACAAAGTGCAGGTTGCCGTTCCGCTCTCCCACCAGAAGAAACTTTCCTTCTTGACACAAGCCAACAACATCCACTTCTGTGTCTGAAAATTTCCAATCAGAGTTACAAGTTTGCTTCAAAAAGGTTCATTTTCAATACAAAAAAGGAAACCATCAAATTTGTCATTGAACATCAACTATGCAAGATTCTTTTAAATATCGCAAACAAAAAAAAAGTGATTGAAAGTGAAAAAGGATGCTACAGACACTTCATCACCCAACACACACAGTATTTACTGAGCACTTTCATACCAAGCATTGTTCTAGGCTTTTTGCACGTATCTGGGAACATGGGTCAGGTCCCACCTTCTTGGAGCCCAAGTTTTAAGGCACAAATAGGTGGTTAAACAATGAGGACAAGAAATTATATGACATGGAAGAAGGCAAAGGTTCTCTGGGAGAAAGGAAGTGGGGCAGGGAGGGAGCTGGAAGGCATGCGTTAGTCAGAGCGCCCAGGACTGCCCTCTGCGACAGGGCGGCATATGAACGAAGACTTGAAGGAGGTGAGGTGATTGTGGGTGCAAGAGCGGGAGGCCTAAGGGAGTGGAATGGAGGCTGAGAGGGGAAGTGGAAGGGGTAAGGGCTTATGAACAGAAACCATCCAGTAGCAACCTCTTTATACAAATGTATCAGACATTAACAGCCTGCTATTTTCTTGGGGGTCCGTCAGATAGGTAAGGTTCCACAAAACATGAGCCTCTAGCCTCCATAATGGGATCAGGACGGTGCTCTCACACACGTAGGTACCTTGACTTCTTTCCAGTTGTCTGAGTTTTTACACAAATGCTTTGACGGCCATGTTCATCTCAAAATTGCAGGAAGAGCTTTCACAATATTTTCACCCATTTTCCAGCATAATCACTCATCTCTTATTTTACTCTTAAGTCCATATTTGCATATATTTAAAGCTCTTCAATTCAATGAAGAATTTGTATTTAAAAAGCGATATATGCTGAAAGTATTCAGATACCTGTTGATGATACTGAAATTACATACGAGGTTCAGTTACTTGAACACAATTGGGCCCAAACGGCTCCTACAGTAAGTATCCTAATATCGTACAATAGCTGTGCAAGTCAGCTGTTCCCCCTCCAACCTACTGAGGAGTATCCTTTGAGCCTAGTATCTCAGCATTAAAAAAGGCAGTCAAGATTAATTCCTTGAAATTAGTCCAATTTTAAGTCTTAGAAGTAACAGAGTAGAGAAGGCGATGCGGTAGGAAATGGTAGCAAATGCCTGTCTTCTGATCGGTCCGCACGACAACTTACCAAACACGAGGTGCAGCTGCAGGGCCCTGCACACACCGTCCAGCAGCATCACCGACTGGTCGGCTGCGATGATGAACCCATCGCTTAGGCTGCACGCTTTTATGTGCGGGTTTAACGAGGCCTGGGGGCGGGAAAAGCGGGACTCACGTCAAACACTCTTACACGCTTCACTATGCTGAGCACCAGCATCACAGTCCCAAGCACCCGTGTTTAAAACTCCACAGGCCTTTTTCCTTTGGCCCATGTGTCTAATTAGTCAAGTTTTTCTTTGGATGGTGTATCTAGGAAAAGGCCAAAGATCCCCCAATACAAGGCTTGGTTTCCTATGGGTTAATCTTGGCCTATAGGAGCCGGCAGGGATCAACACAAACCACGATGGGCGTCAATCTCAATGTCCGGGTACCACGGAGAGGTGGCCTCTGGTGAATTGTGATCTGGGGGTATGTGCCCCTCCCACAAACTTCCTAAAGCCTCTGGAATGCCTGGCATGGCTGTATCTTCCAATTTAATTGATTTTTAAATATTGGCAGCTAAGGCAACACTTTAAAAACCACCATGCAAGACAAATATGAAACCTCCTGTTTTCAGCTTCTGTTGAGTAGCTTCCCACACACGTGGGTCTTGAAACATGAGTGGCTTGGTGGTTGAACATGCTCCTGGGCAAATGTCTCAACTGACTCTCCTGTAAACAGGGGTGATGACAATAACATCTACAATGCTGGCTTGTTTGGAAAGTGAATACATTCAAGTAAAGGGTTTAGAATATATGTGAACTATTCTTATTCTTCCCATGGCTTAGTTCTGCAAGCTAATCAGTTCACTTGACACCTACTTCAATGGTCATCTTTTCCAGATGTAATTCTTGAAAACCCCACCGCATCCTGACCCTTATACTCTTTACCTGCTTCTTCCACTGGTAAAGTTATACCATGTCTGTCCTCTTAACATTCTAGGGTTATGAAATCTCTGCCTGAACTATTGATCCCCCCTCTTTTTAAAAATTAATTTATTGTTGTTGCATTACATTGATCCCATTTCCCCCCATTGCTCTCCCCTGTCCCACCTGCCCCATCCCCTCTCCTAGTCAATCCCACATGTTGCCTGTGTCCATGGGTCACTCATACTAGTTCCTTGACTAAACTGTTCCCCTTCTTTGCCTCTTTCTTCCCCTCCCGCCTCCCCTCTGCACATTTAAAGTCTGTCCCTTGTTTCCATGCCTCTGGTCCTATTTTGCTTGTTTTGTCCATTAGTCTTGTATATTACCCCCACCCCCTTTTTAAAGACTTTTTTTCACAGAAGCTTTAGGTTCACAGCAAAACTGAGGAAGGCAGAGATTTACCATACACCCCAGCTCCCATACATCCATACCCTCCCTAATAACGAGCTTGAGAGCTTGTTTCTTTTCAGCACTATTTCTATGTCTGGATATACGACAGTTTATTTATCCCGTCACCTACTCAAGGATATCTTGTTTGCATCCAGGTTTTGGCAATTACAAATAAAGTTGTTATAAACATCCACGTGCAGGTTTTTGTGTAGACATGTTTCTATTCCTTTGAGTAAATAACACGGGATGCAATTGCTGCACAATATGGTAAGAGCATGTCCAGTTTTATAAGAAAACACCTGTCTTTCAAAATGGCTGTGCCATGTTGCATTCCCACCACCACTGAATGCGAGTTCCTATTGCTCTACATTTTGCCAGTATTTGGTATTTCAGTGTTATGGGTGTTGTCCATTCAAATAGGTATATAATGGTATCTCATGGTTATTTTAAATTGCACTTCCTGATGACATATGCTATGGGGCATCTTTCTAATGCTAATTTGTCATCTGTATATCTTCTTTGATAAGGTGTTGGTTAGAGTCCAATTTTTTTTTAAGATTTCATTTATTTATTTGTAGAGAGGAGGGGAGGGAGGGTTCAAGACAGGGAGAGAGACATTGATGTAAGATACCTCAATTGGTTGCCTCTTGCACGCCCCCAACTGGGGACCTGGCCCACAACGCAGGCTTGTGTCCTGACTGGGAATTGAACCAAAGACCTTTCATTTCACAGGCAGGTGTTCAATCAATCCTCTGAGCCACACCAGCCAGGGCTTTGGCCCACTTTTTAATTATTAGTTACATTATTGAGTTGTCAGAGTTCCTTGTATTTTCTGGATATAAGTTCCTCATCAGATGAAGACCTGCAAGTATTTTCTCGCATTTGTGAGTTGTCCTTTCACATTCTTAGTGTGTCCTTTAAAATATAAGCTTTTGGCCCTGGCTGGTGGCACAGTGGGTAAGGTGCCAGCCTGTGAACCCAAAGGTCACTGGTTCAATTCCCAGCCAGGGCACATAACCAGGCTGCAAGCCAGGTATCCAGCCAGGTCTATAGCTGGAGGCAGGTGAAAGGCAGCCATACATTGATGCCTCTCTCCCTTCTCCTCTCTCTGAAAACAGTAATTTTTTTAAAAATTAAAAAAATGAAATAAAACACAAGTTTTTAACGTTGGTGAGGTCTTATTTATCTATTTTCCATGGCTCGTGCTTTTAACATCTCATCTAAGATGACTTTGCCTAATACACGGTTACAGAGATTTTTTTGGATTGTATTTTTTATTTCAAATTCCCTTTGTTCGCCCTGGCCAGCGCAGCTAAGTTGGCTGGAGGATCATGGTGTAACCAAAAGGTTGCAGGTTCCATTCTGACCAGGAAACATTCCTACCTCATTGGTCTGATTCCCACTCTGGGTATAAGAGGTAACCAGTTGGTGTTTCTCTCACATCAATGTTTCCCTCTATTCCTCCCTCTCTCTCAAAAAGCAATGAAATCGTATCCTCAGGTGAGGGTTAAAAAATAATAATTTTCCTTGTTCGTTGCTGATATACAGGAAAGTGGTTGACTTTTCCATATCCACCTCATAGCCTGCCACTATGCTATAATTGCTTATTATTCCAGTAGTTTCTTTGTTGATTTTTTTCATGTTTAATGTGAACAATCATGTCATGTGAGAACAAAGACAGTTTTATTCCTTTTTTTCCCAATCTATGAGAAGTTTGGTCTGGGAAATATAAATCTTAAGATAATGTCAGGGGAATTCAGATGGAAATTTCTAATAGTTTGAGACTGAACCATGTTGCTACTGGGCAGAATAGACACAGGAAAAACTTTGTGAGTAAAAACAACATCAGAATTTACCTTTTCAGAGGAGATCTTTGCTAACAAATCTACTTGATATAAAGCAGTTCCATGTTCTTGTCTTGATCCAACACTTAGGTACCCACTTCCTGTATCATCGCTTGTCAGTAGCTCAATATCATTCCACATGTTTCTGAGACTGTTTGCCTGATTCGGGAACCACCGCCTACCTGTGACAGCTGCAAAATAATTTATATATTGTTTAACAGAATTCAGTTTTTTAGGAAACAAAAAGGCTTTATCCAAATTATGTCCATAAAGACTTCTCTGCAGTCACAATTTCTATAGTCACTAGCTACTTTGGACCAATTCAGATAAATGCAACTATAGTTCCATTTTGATCTGACCAATGTATCCTAGAGTTTCTCGTATTTTGGAATTATAACGAGTTTTCATTTGAAATCAATCTTTAATTGGTACAGCAATCAGCAGCAAAAGCTCTGGAGTCAGGTCTGGGGCATTTTTAGGGTGGTGAGGTTCCAGATGAAGTTTACAAACATGTTGATGAAATGTTTCCAGTGCAGGAGAAATGAAAATGTTAAGGGGAGAAGGAAATAACTGGATTAGGTTTCTGACCCAAGTGCATACATGCAAACTTAGGAGAGACATCTGCCCATAGCAGCAACGAAAATTTAGAACTCAATTCATGTGTGGTCTGGTGGAGAGAACATTAAGATAAAAAATGAAAAACCACCCCTGGATTAAAATTTTAAGACTGGTGGGGAACAGCAACCAATTAATCCCACTCGTTTGGATAGGTGCTAACGCAAAACATTTTAAGATCCATGGAAGGTACAGCACAGGGAAGGAATGACTTCAGCCTTGGTGCGCTTTCCCAGGGGCTTTGCAGTTCACTAGCAAATAGGAAGAGAGTTGTACCTACCTGAAAAGTTATGAGTTTTATGAAGTTTCTGAGTTTTAAATGCTAACAAGAGAATTCTTGGTTCACGGCAGGCACCCCATTTTAAGAGCTAGCAAATTTATTATTGCTGTCGGTGGAGGCAGTAATATTTGGGCTAGCGATTTAAGGTCACAGGGATCTTTTATTTTTCAATTACGGGTGACAGGTAACGTTCTATGAGTTTCAGGTGCACAAGAGCGGGTGGAGGAAAGGGGTTCTTAGCAAGAGCGTAAGCCAGGGTACAGAAAGAAGCCACGCATGTGAGAAGAGAGGTGGTTGCTGGGGCTGGGGCTTGGGTGGGAGCCGGGAGGTTAAGAGGCGAGGGCAGGAGTGGATACTTCCAGGGGTCCCACCGCTGTAGAACTAGGAAAGGTCTTTGTCATTATGAAGTTTAGGGCGGGCAGCAGCCCATGTTGCAGCTGCGGTTCTACGAATGCTACTGTCGCCTAAAGCTAGACGGGAAGCCTCAAATCCAACGCTGGCTCGGAGCTGCCTCCCTAAGCAAGTAACAATATTAACAATAATATTAAGGAAATGCACACACGGTTACAAACTGAGATGTCGCAAAGCAGCCGGAACAGGGCTGAGGGGTGGGGAGGGTCGCTGAAGGGGCGCCTGGGTGGGACGGGCAGAGGCGGGCGCCTGAGCAGGAACCGAGCTGGGTGGGGCCCGAAAAGCCAGACGCCCACTACGCCGAGGCTGGAGGCTGGACCCGCCTGCGGCCGCAGCCAGAACCGCCCGTGCCCGGCCCAGCGAACCCCCGCCTGCAAGTTAGGGTTTACCCTCGGTGCGACGGGAGGCCGAGGGGCGGAGGGGCGCTACTCGGGCTGCGGGCCGGAGCACAGTGAGCGAGCTCTGCGAAGTGAAGCAGCACCGGGAAGCGCAGGTGGTTCGAGCCACACCCCCCACGTCAAGGTTGGGGGCTTCGTCCCCGGTCAGGGAACCTACAAAACTCAACCGAGAGACGCATCAGTAAGAGCAGCAACAACGAGGCGAAGCCAGAACAGTACCGGTCAGGCCACCACGCACGGACGCTCCGCCGCACTCTGGGCCCAGCAAGAACGCGCTCCGGCTTCTCCCTGTAGTGTTTTGGGGGGAAACACCCCGAACAGTGCCAAGGCCGCTGCTGCTCCGACCTGCACTCACCCCTGCTCCCTACCGCCGCGCAGCCGCGCTCACCTGCGCCTGACCAAGCTGACGCGGAACACGGCAGCTCACCGGCCCTCTTCCCGACGCCCCCAACCGCCCCTCGCGTCCCCGGGTTCCAGCCCAAGTTTAAATTGGCGGGAGAAGATCGAGCCCACCCCCTTTTACGGCGGCCGGAGAAGACCAAACTTGAGGAAGACTCGAAAGAGGAAGTCGCTCCACCCTAAATTCCCCCCCTTCCGGTCTCCAGGCGGCGCAATCGAGGGTGTGTCCTTGGGTCCGCCCTCCTCCCGGGCGGTACACGCCCCCCTTCAGAAGAACAACCAATCACCGCCTCGAACCGCGTTGCTATAGGAGGCCTTCCCACCACCCCTTTGCTCCCAGCAGGCTGTGCGACGCGCCCCGCCTCGTCGCCTTTGTGCCATCCGGGTCTCTCGCTTGAGCCATTTAGTCTGTGGCGAAGCGGCAGGGCGACCGGTGCTGTTGAGAGCGGCAAGTCGAGGCGCCGCCCCCGCGGCCAGGACTCCGGACTATGGCGGTAGGTGCCGAATGTGAGTTTGAGGCCGGGGATGTTTTTCTGCTCCGCTCACAGGGTGCGCGAACGGCTCCCGGGGCTGTTGTCGGCGCGTGGGTGGACAAGATGGCGCCGCGGCCTCCTGCGCCCGCCATCATGGCTGCGCGCCGGCGGGAGGGGACGCGGCGGCCGCCGGTGGGGGTGGGGAGCCGCAGGGGGCCTTTATCTTTTTCCAGAACTTTCCTCGTAGCTTCCCCGAGTCCGCGTGCGTTTGCGCCCACGGGGCTGCCTTCGGGGAAGGACTCTGCTCCCTGGTTTACGTGGAGTCTCGGTGGGTTCGGGGACGGTGTTCGCAGTGGGCAGGAGCGACCTGGGATCCGGCTCGTCTGAAAAGTATTGGGGCGGAAAAGGGTGTGTGTAAGGGATCCACGGTGAAAAGAGCCTTTTTTTATCTTTTGCCTGCGGTCAATAAGATGGTAGTAGGGTTCGGTCTGCTAAAACCTTGTTGCGGGCCCGGGGCGCGTGTAGGTGGAAAGGAGGCGAAATTCAACCTCGTTTGAAGGCTTCGCAGCCACCCGGGATGTCATCAGATCGGAGTCCCAGGGAAGCGAGCTCCACAAACCCTGCCTTGGGCGTCGTTCCTTTAAATGTCGGCGTCCGTCGTTGACCCATTTAATCTAAAACAAAAACCACCGATTTTAAGCGACCTGAATAACGAACCCGTTTTGGGCGTAAGATGCCCAAGCTGGATGGATTGTGCGATTACTTCCCGTTAAGTTATCTTGGGAAAAGAAAAATGCACGCGATTTTGCCTGCCTGCCCGCGAAATCAAAAAGATTTCCGGAAATAATCGCACTGTTAATCATAAGGAAAAATAGGTCGTTGGCTGTTTCCAGTGTTTGGGGTGCCAGGAATTAGGATGTCGTTCTGCACCTTGACCGAATCGATTGTAGGATCTACTTTTTTTTTTAAATAAGGTTTCAGTTAACAGACGAATTGGGGGGGAAATGACATTTTGTTTGGGTTGAAACTTTTTTTTTTTTAAATGACAAGTCAAACGTTTGTTTGCGCAGCTCCTCCCGCAATGAAGACGGTTCCCGGCGGGGTGGCCCGGAGTCGGGTCGGGGACCTTCCTGCGGCGGGCGAGGCTCGAGGCGCCGGCCTGCACTGTGGGGTTGACCCCGGTCGGTTTTAAGGAACCAGGGGGCCCCCGTGGGCAGAGGCTGGCACGGGAGGCCTTTCCCCAGGTATTCCCCTAACTCCCGGGGAGCTTAGGCGCTCTTGGAGAAATGGTAACGTCTGGCGGCGGCTTGGGGGACCCGTGCGTTGTGCTGCCGGAAGGTGCCCCAGGGGAGCTTGAAGAGCGCTGCGTGAGCTGCGTGCCCGCGACGTCAGCGCGGGGGCGGGGTGGGTGGGGTGCGTGTGCCTGCACAGCGCTGCTGACCCGGCCCTGGCTTCCTGGGGGCAGCAGTGGCCCAGGCTGGCGCGTGGAAGCAATGCCCGCGGGAGGACGACAGATGCTGCTAAAGCTTCCTTAAGGGACAGCAGAATAGAGCTGCGCCGGTGGGGGCGGGGGCGGGGGCGGGGGCGCCTCCGCAGAATGAGTTGGGAGCTCAAGTCACGGAGGGAAGCCGTTCCGCAGGAAAAGAGGGGCGAGTCCAGACACCGCTCAGAGGGAGAGCACCGGGGAGCCCATGCGCTTCAACGAGCCTCCCCAGCTTTGCTGCACCCTCTGTCTCCCTGTTGAGGAGGTTATTGTTGTTAGAGGATGAACCTCGTTTATGTCTCAGGTTTCAACTAGCCTGCAAAACTTCCCTTCTAACTTACTGTTTTATTCCTGGAGCCCAGCGTGGAGCTTGACATTATCTTAATGACTTTGTTTCTTTTCTGAGGGGAAGGGAGAGAGATACCAGGAGAGCAACAAATCAGGTGCCCCACCCGCAACCAGGACCCAGCCCGCAGCCCAGGCAACCCAGGCGTGTGCCCTGGAACCAGTGATCCTTTTCTTTGGTTGGCAGGTTGGTGCTCAGTCCACTGAGCCACACCAGCCCAGGCTGCATATTTTTATGCTCAGTAAGGAGTTGTGGAAATAATGCAGCTGCCATATCTCGAGTATTGCGATGCTCCCCATCATGGGGTTACTTGTGCTGAAAGTTTATGATTCCCGTTTATCTTGTTCAGCATTCTTTTCCAAAGGGCAAGTTTGTAAATATTTTAGGTATTGTCTCTGTCTTGGTCCTTGTTAGCTGGCTTGTTCGGTCGTTTTGACGACCCTTTTGAGAATGTAAAAACCATTCATGGCTTAAGGACCATTGGGCCAGCCCCTGTCCTGAGTGACCCACTTCCCAGGGCATGTGCGCTGTTCTGTGATTCCTTTGTCGTCTTCCTTTGTGGTACTCAGGTTGTGTACAATTTGGACCACACAGTTCAGCAGAGTCACAAATATTTATTAATGGAAAATGAATACTTGGACTTCATTCCTTTCTTAAACACTTATTTCTTTCTTTGCTGAGTGAATACTATATAGTTAATAAGCCAGGCAAGTGAAATGTCAACTGGGAAACAAAGAAGTGCTATTGATTGAGGAACCTACTCTTGGAGGTGAACCAGGTCTCTGGGAAAGAGTGTGTACACTTAGTTTGACTTTTATTTTTTGAAGTTTATATAGTGATAACTTGTAAGCAGACACAACTCTGTTCCCAGGGCCCAGGGCAGGTGCAGGAGGGCAGCCGGCCATGGCTGCTTTCAGGAAAAATGTTAAAAGAGATTCAGGCTGGGTATTCAGATAGGTGAATTAACTTTATGTCTTTTTAATTGAGTTAGTCATCTGAATTTATTCAGGGTTGTTTATCAGGTACAAAGTATATCTAGCAGTCAGCCATTCTAGGTTACTGAGTTGATTATTTCAAAAAAAATTCTAGGATGGCTATCTTCTCTCCACATCCTCTCTTTTAAGAAATTGGTAATATTTTATACGTATGTTTTTAAGACTTTTATTTATTTTTAGAGGGGGAAGGGAGGGAGAGTGAGTGCGAATTATGATGTGCAAGAGAAACAGCGGCAGGTTGCCCCTCTAACAACTCCCCACCCAGGGACCTGGCCACAACCCAGGCACGTGCCTTGACTGGGAACTGAACTGGCACCCGTCAGTCCCCGGGCCAGTGCTCAATCCACTGAGGCACACCAGCCGTGGCGAAATTGGTAGTGTTTTAAATTTAATTAAGGATTTAACAATCATTTCTCTTGAAACTTTTAGGCTAGTGATACAGAACGAGATGGACTAGCCCCAGAAAAGACATCCCCAGACAGAGATAAGAAAAAAGAGCAGTCAGACATGTCTGTTTCTCCTAGAGCCTCAAAGCATCATTACTCAAGGTCACGGTCGAGGTCCAGAGAAAGAAAACGAAAGCCAGGTATGGGCTGTTGGGTGCGGTAACGCACACTTACCTGTGTGTATTGTAATGTGTGTAAAACATGTAAGATATGAACTGTTTACTGATGAAATTAACGTATATGTGTTCTCCCAGTTTAGAGGTGGATAATGAAGGTCATTGGTAATTTTCTGGAGAACTTTTCAGTTAGAAATAGCAATGTTCTAATGTAGAAATTACTTTTTCATAGTCAACAACGTATGTTTAAATTTGTGTCATAATAACTTGGGTAACACTAAGATATGTAAGATGTTTCAGTTTTGCTCTTTGAACATTGGCAAAATCTGTTGAAAGATACAGGAGTGGACAAAACTAGGTATACGGTTGTCAGTAAGTGGAACAGGTTGTTCTTGTGTTACTACCTATTTTTACATCTTTTTCTGTGTTAACAACCGTAAACCTACTTTTACCAATGCCTGTAATCTGGACAGTGGGATATTATTCTGAACTTGTTTAACTTCTGTTGGTGTAACTTAAAAGAACATTTTTACCTTTGTTTCTTTTAACTTACATTATGATATTTCTGAGGCAAGAGGTTTGGCATTTTAGAAGTTGGACTGATGTACAGACGTGATGTTTTGCTTTTTTTTTTTTTTTTTTTCTTTATTGCAAGTTAATGAAGATGTTAAGTGAGGAGGATAATAATGAGTTAGAAGTTTTAAAACTTGAACTGTAGTTATTCTGTGACCACTATTCAAATGTACTGTTCAAATGTAATTTCTTATCTATGTATTTGAAACTGCAGTATTATAAATGATTTTTTTTTTAATGCTTTTTGGGTTTTTTAAGATTTTATTTATTTTTGTGGAGGCAGAGAGGGAGAAAGACATCAATGTATGGTTGCCTTTCACCTGCCTCCAGCTACAGACCTGGCTGGAGACCTGGCTTGCATCCTGGTTATATGCCCTGGGTGGGAATTGAACCAGCGACCTTTGGGTCGAAGGCCAACGCCTTATCCATTGAGCCACCAGCCAGGGCTTCATAAATGATTTTGGGTGGAAGTTTTTCCTAATAACTATGACATCCTTTTGACCACTTACACCAAATATAATTCAGCCTGTTAAAGCTATTGAAATTTGTTTTGAGGTGTTTACCTGTTAATGGTGCATGTTTGTGTGTCTTCACAGATAATGAAGGAAGAAAACACAGGAGCCGGAGCAGAAGCAAAGAGGTAATTAACACTTTGTAGTGAATAGGCTGTTTAAAATATTTGTAAAGTATCTGGTAGAAATGTTTGCGTGTGTGTATATGATATGTTGTCCAGGTAAGTACCAAAGCTTGAAATTTAAAAGGTTAACTGAGTTATAAAATAAGCATGATTTGGATTCATCATTTCTTTTTTAAGAAGATAGTTGTTGATGTGAAAAGTTCATTCAAAAACTTAATTATGTTGTATTGTAGAAATATTCACAATAAATTCATATGAAGAATACAATTGGTTCTTTTTAGGCCTGTCACACAGAGCTTCCATTAAGCCGAGGTCCCGAGTCTCCTTACGCCTGATGGCCGCTCAGGAGTTTTAACTGCCGTGCACTAGTACCTGTGGGCAAGAGCAAGTCCTCTTCTCTCGAGCAGTCTAGTTGCGCTGCTCTGACGGTGGTGCTGCGATTTGAAATGCAGGTGTCAGCGAGTGAGGGGCAGCTAGAGAGGTGGCGGTGGCAGCAAAGCTGGAGGACGGCAGCAGCCTGCTGCGGAGCCGCCCGCGCACCGCGAGCTACGGGGCGAGCTCCTGACAGCCAAAGGGCAGCGTCCCCAGGGGGCTGGGCACGGGTCCCGAACAGAGTGGGCAGGGGCTTCACCTCTCCCCTAATGGAAGCTCTGTTACGTTTTTAATTTAGGAGAGTTTTTGTGAAAATGACTATTTTGTTTAGCTCACATGATAACATTTCTATAATAAATCATACTCAGCGTGCTAATGCGCGAAGAGACTGAACTGAAGACGCTGCAGACTCAGATAGCAAAATAATAAGCCTACTTCATGATAAGGTAACTATTAGTCATTCAAACTCCTATTTCCCTTAAGTATATCTTAAATCAGTTAAGGGTTTTAATGGTTTTTAAGAATTAATAGTAATGTTACATTTGAAAAACTGGTTTCAAATAAACTCTAAAACCTTGGGAAGTTTAACCTTTTCAGTTTGCCACTCATGGCAAAATCAAGGAAATACTTTTTTTATAAGCTCATGTCGAGCACTGGCAGTGCAACAAAAATTTAGCTCTCTCTCCAGGTCTTGTAGTTTTCTGGAAAATAATAAATTACATACTGTGATCATTTTCAGATAAATCATCATGCATGTTCTAAAATGTTTGGCCAAGTTTTTTGTTTTTAAGGGAATGTTGAGTGTAGAGAAGTATCTTACGGCCCGTTTTGGGAAACTGGAAATAAGTGTCTTCACTGCAGAAAAGCAGGGGCCTGCGTGGCGGAAGCACGAGCGGCCTGGGTTCAGCTCTGCTCTGTAGCTTTGTGTCTACATCTTGGTTTAGTTACACATAAAGTAAGAGGAGTTAGGGGGTCTGAGTTTCCTTCCAACTTCAAAATTGTGGTTCTGAGATGTCCAGGATTTTGAGCTTTAGAATCAAGGTGCATTTGACAAGTACTGTGAGGAAATCGAACGTTTTGCACGTCTCATTAAGTGTGAGTGTAGGGTGGAGACTTGATCTTACAGTTTTAGCTCAGTCTCTGTATGCAGGTCGTGAAAACAAAAGCTTCGGTTTATCTTTCAGAGTGTGGGAGAAGTACGTATCATGTAACGTTACAGGGGTTAATTCTGTTACACCTAGTTTGATTGCATAAAAATCAAAACAGATATGGTTGCCATTTTCTATCCTAGGTACTTGAAATGTAATAGAACTCCAAGCCCAGTGGGATTTTGCAAGATGAAAAGTGATTGCCTCACAGTTTAGACATTGGGAGAAAAATCAAGAGACGCCTTTTAGAGAGCATGTGGCAATGTAGCTATTAAAAGGACACTTCCACTCTGCGTGAAGTAACCTGAATTTGCAGAACGTATTCAGTAATATTTTACTTAGCCACTTAACTTGAAATGCATTTTCTAGTGCATTTCTTTGTGTCCTTGTTATCTTTGTTATTGTTAGCTATTTAAATTTCAAGTAATGTCATGTACTCTGGATTTAGAAGTTGATGTATTTATTTGGTCTGTTCATTTCAAAGGTTTGTTGGAAATTTTAATTTTATGGTACATGTGCACTTTCCTTATTTTAGACAAAAGACTTTAGGAGTTTCTATTTGTAACACTGACAATTGATTTAGTTGTGATATTGAAAATATTTGGGGGAGGAAACTGCATTTGAGGGATTTATAAACAAAAGGTACAATTAGTAATATATATCTGCAACATGTGGGTAATGTGAAACTAGGCCATTTTTTTAAATTTGCCACACTCCTAAGGTTACTAATGTTGCATCACAACATTTTTGTCTACTGATGCCCATACTAACTCTCTTTGTTGCACTATTTTCCTGAAAGAACCAACTTCTTCTTAAAACAGGCAAGAAGACATGAATCCAAAGATAAACCTGCTAAGAAACATAAGTCTGAGGAACATAATGACAAAGAACATTCTTCTGATAAAGGAAGAGAGCGGCTAAATTCATCTGAAAACGGAGAGGACAGACACAAGCGCAAAGACAGAAGGTCATCAAGAGGCAGAAGTCACTCAAGATCTAGGTCGCGGGAAAGGTAACGAGTTTTGGTGTTTATAAGTTAGTCCTGAGTTGCATAAAACTTCTTAATCAGCACTACTCCCAAGAATCTTAACTGGAAAGTAGGGTTTTTTGTTTGTTTTGTGTTGTTTTATTTTCCTAACTTGACCTGTTTCTTTGCTCATTCATGTCCAACACTGGGGGATGGGGACGACCATGCTTAACATATTTAATTAGCAACTAGATTTCTTATACCGTATTGATTTATCTTTTGCAATGAAAAAATTACTACATTTACATAATTTTTGTTTTAAGAATTTATTTTTTATTTAGAGAAGAGGGAAAGGGAGAGAAACATCAGCATATGGTAGCCTTTCACCTGCCTCCAGCTACACACATGGCTGGAGACCTGGCTTACAACCCGGTTATGTGCCCTGGCTGGGGGAATCGAACCAGCGAACTTCGGGTTTGCAGGCCGGCACCTTGACCACTGGTGCCACCAGCCAGGGCTTTATGTTTACGTAGTTTAAGCCAATACTACTTATGTTGCTGATATAAGGATTAATTCACTGGTGAATTCTAATCTACGTTTTCTTTTGTGTAGAGGCACAGATTTATTTTAGTTTAAGGTTTTACTTATTTATTATTTTCAGAGAGAAGAGCAGGGAGGGAGGGAGGGAGAGAAGCATCAATGTATGGTTGCCTTTCACCTGCCTCCAGTTGGGGACCTGGCTGGAGACCTGGTTATGTGCCCTGACTAGGGAATTGAACCAGCAGCCTTTGGGTTCGAAGGCTGGTGCCTTATCCTCTGAGCCACCAGCCAGGGCGAGGTGTGGGGTTTTTAAGACAGTGTGTCATGGCTCAAATTTGTGGGATTTTTGTTTTAAAGGGTCACTATTTAGCATGTGTTTGGAGATTTCTGAGGGGAATATGTGGTATCAGATTTGGTCCAGGATTTCCCATAGTAGGTTAACATAATAAATTCTTAAGTTTTATCAGTACTTTAGTAAGGCAGTAGATCTTAAAATAATAAATTAAGGTGGGAGATATGCATTTTTTGAAACTAAGGTCAAGTTTTTATTAACTCCTTTCACTTTGAACCTTAAGCTATCTTTTCTGTACACAATCCAGTGTAGTTGTTATCTGCCTTGACTACAGTGCACTGCAGATAATTAATTCGTAGAGTCTGTCATGGAAAAGATCCACCTCTCACCACAAATTTGTGTGCTTTACTCTCAGGCGTCATCGGAGTAGAAGCAGGGAGCGGAAGAAGTCAAGATCCCGGAGTAGGGAGCGCAAGAAGTCGAGGTCCAGAAGCAGAGAGAGGAAGAAGTCACGGTCCAGAAGCCGGGAGAGGAAGCGCCGCGTCCGGTCTCGGTCCCGCTCCAGGTCAAGGCACAGGCACCGCAGCCGCAGCCGCAGCCGGACGAGGAGCAGGAGTCGGTGGGTGCCGCCGTGGGACTGGATCAGATGGCTTGTGAAGTGCGGGCATGATTGGCCCCTTTAAAATTATTTCAGTTGTTTTGTACGCTGAATTAATTCAGTTTACTTTATAATCACAGTAGCTTTCATTTATTGCTTCCTTACCACGTGCCGTTTGTCATGGCACAGTTCTTTCCCCGTGTTAGTTTGTCTGGTTCTCGAAACAGCAGTTTTGTGAGGCAGGCCCTTTGGGCTGGGGAGGTGAGTAACTCGCCCAGAGGCCCGGAACCGGAGTGACTTGATGGTGAAGCTCCAGTCGGGTCCCGTGTGTGTGAGCCAGAGGCAGCGTGTGTGCTGACCCACCGCACTGCGTTGCCATCTCAGAGACCAGACATGAGCTTAGTTACAGGATGGTTCGCCTGCTGCATGTAAGATGCTGTTAGCCAACGTAACAGCAATCAGTTTAAAGAATTGGGGAGCAAAAAAAAAAAAACGGATGTGCTTCATTCAAACCAGTCTTGGTTGAGGGAGGCCGTTTTAATATGTAGCGACAGGATAATAGTGAGTATGGGAGGAAGTTTTTTGGTCAATATTTTATTAAGTCATTCTGTAGAAGAAAAATTTAAAAGTGGAGTTGAGCTTATTGCAATAACTTGTGGTTCATTGATCAGTTTAACAGTTTTTTTATATTTAAAGATTTTTTTTTTTTTTTTTAATATTTTGGGAGAGAGGCAGAAAGGGAGCACTACATCAATGTATGGTTGCCTTTCACCTGCCTCCAGCCACAGACCTGGCTGGAGACCTGGCTTGCAACCTGGTTATGTGCCCTGGCTGGGAATCAAACCAGCGACCTTTGGGTTTGCAGGCTGGTGCCTTATCCACTGTGCCACAAGCCAGGGATCAATTTTATCAGTTTTTAACCAGTGGTTTTGTGTTTACTAATACTAACTTCTCCAATTATTAGATTTAAGGTACGTAGTAATTTGTAGTAATTTAAGGTACATAATTAATTTGACCATTAATCTTTTAATTGCCACTTGGGCAATTCATATCATTACTTGTGACATTTCTAGTTTTGACTATTGGCACTTTTTATTCTTATCAATACCTGCTTTTTTGTCTTCTTTGATTCTCCTGTTTTAGTGATTTGAAGACATCTGCAAAATCATTCATTCATTGTAAATTAAAATACTAGTAACATTTAATTTATCCATCTCACTACCAGGTGTTTATTCTACATGTTGCCCTACACAAATATGAAATGAGTAACGCACAAGGGCAGTCTTAGCAATGAATTAACCTAAACATCCATGTGTAGCAGGGGTGGTTAAACGAACTTACAGAAAACTAGCCACGTAGGAACTTAGGATACGTGGACGGTGTCGGGCAGAAGTAGGCAGGGTTCAAGATACCCCTGTGCGGTTTGAATTTTGTCATACCGTGTAAAAATAATTGGTTTTGATTCAACAACATTATTATTACTTGGCCATACTGAGATGGTAAAATATGACTTCTTGCAGAGATAGGAAGAAGAGAATTGAAAAACCAAGAAGGTTTAGCAGAAGTTTAAGCGGAACGCCTAGTCCCCCTCCCTTCAGGGGCAGAAACACAGCGATGGATGCACAGGAGGCGTTGGCTCGCAGGTGGGTACTTTGTTCCTGTTGAGTTTTGTTTGGCTTTGTTTGGTTTTGGATGCTTTTCAACCTAAAATAGAATGTCAATTGTGTGGACAAAACAAATGCTTTCAGTCACTGGTAACTGAAGTGGTTACCTCCGGCCATGAATGCTGTGGCACCCTTGTGATCTAGAACTAAGTAAGTGGCGTAATTCTTAACTTCCTTCCTAGCTGGGAAGATGGCGTGTCTGCAAAAGTTCTTTTTCCCCTTAATGATCAACCTCATTTTTTCTCAACTCCAGACCTAAGTATTTCAGTGTGGAATTGAAACTTGAAAAAATCTTAACATCCGATTTAAGAACATTTTTTTGTTTTTGCTTCTAAAACTACTTTGTCTTTCTGTTTTTCTTCCTAAAGATTAGAATCTGTGAAACAATAACTAGAATTCTGTCAATAAGCATCTTATCATAAGCCAGTTTATTTGATCTTGTAAATTTTGGTGCTGAGAGCCTAGAGAGACCATGGTACTTGCAAACGTGCTTGTGTTTCAAAGATGGGGTTGTGGGACCCCAGCAGGCGGGCTGTGCAGAACCACAGGAGGCAGAGCTTCCGGAGAGAGAGGCACCAAGGGAAGGAAATCTGAGCCCTTGTTGCAGGTTTCCCGCCTCTGAAAGCTTTAATCTTGACTTTTGACTTTTTTTCTTTGTGAAATGGAGTCTGGGTGTTTTTGTTTTGTTTTGTTTTGTTTTTCATTACAAGAGTGCAGTTACCACAGTGTAAGCTGATGGGCTGCTGCCCCATGAAGCCAGCCTGGCAGAAACTCCAGCTCGGCAGCAGTAGCGGAGGTGTGCGCGCCCTTCCCCGGTGCCATGCGCCCCAGGGAGTGGCGGCAGCTCCCGGCCTGCAGCGGCCGTCTTCAGAGTGCAGTCGGTAGTAGCCGAGCCTGTGTTCGTTCTGAGACTGAGATCAACAGAGTTAGGAAATAATTGACCACAGCACTTCAACTAACTTAGAAAGAATGGTCCGTTAACTAACTCCTGACAGGTTTTTTGGTTTTTTGGGGCTGTTGTTTTTTTTTTAAGATTTTATTTCCAGAGAGAAGGAGAGAGACATTAATGTATGATTGTCTTTCACCTGCCTCCAACTACAGACCTGGCTGGAGACCTGGCTTGCAACCTGGTTATGTGCCCTGGCTGGGAATCGAACCAGTGACCTTTGGGTTCGCAGGCTGGCACCAATCCACTGAGCTACACCAGCCAGGGTCACAATATAGTATATTTAATGCAAAAAAAGATTATTTGTGTTGATTGGCCTTATTCTGTATTAGTCTCCCCTAACAAGTACTTGGTAATTCTGGAAACCTTGTTTACTGCTTAATGTACTCTTGACTTATTTGCAGTATTTCATTTTATCTTTATTTCTGTACCCAATACTGATAAATACTGAATAATTTTTTTAACCATTTCTGGAAAACTTACATAAAAACTATTCCAGGTTTTGGTTGTTTAGTGAAGATAAATATTGGATTTATATTGTCATTTTAAATTTATTTAAATGGTCTCTGACAGGTTGGAAAGGGCAAAGAAGTTACAAGAACAGCGAGAAAAAGAAATGGTTGAAAAACAGAAACAACAAGAAATAGCTGCAGGTAAATTTTTTGTGTATTATGGAATACGGCATTTCAGGTTCAGAAATGGGGGAAAACCACCTGTGATCTCTATTGCCCATGAGTACACATGTCTTCTCGATAAGATTTTGGAAATTCAGGTTGTTAAAGATGGTGGCCTGACCTGGAGTGTGTGCTCTGCCCCACTGCTTAGAAAGTCATTTAGACGTTAACGTTGTCTGGGGGCGACTGAAGTGGTCAGGAACTCCGGGCTGTTAAGTGTGCAGGGAATGGAAGCCAGGATGTGGGTTGGGAAGGTGGTTGGTGGGTTGATCAGGGCGGGGGTTGTGTTTTTGACATTCCTCATTAATAGTGGTGCTTTAAAAACCTGAAGTTTTACAAACAGCCATTTAGAAGAACTTCTAAAGCTGATACTCTGGACTGAGAAAGATGTAATCCAAAGTCTTTAGTATCTGTTAAATGTGCACGATAGCTTTTTTTCCCGATGTTGATTAGGACTGTCTTAGGGAATGTCTGAAATCATTTCAGAAAGAACCACGCAAATACTAGTTTTTATCATGTTTGTAAGTTTAGCTACAAGCAGCAAAGTTCATTTTCATTGAAATAATACAATTTTCAATAAGTCAGTGACATTTTAGTATAAATGACCACATACAGAAGTGCGAGTATATCAGTAAATACAGTCAGTAAATGTTCCTGAATGTTTTGCTTTATAACCTAATGGTCAGTCATTTCCTTGCATTTGGTGAATAGTAGCTTTATATATAAATAACGTAATGCTGCAAATCAGGAGGTTTTGTTTAGTCAGTCTTAAAATTCACCCTTACCTCCTCTTAGCGGCTGCAGCTACCGGAGGTTCTGTTCTCAACGTCGCTGCCCTGTTGGCGTCAGGCACGCAGGTGACCCCTCAGATCGCCATGGCGGCTCAGATGGCCGCCCTGCAGGCGAAGGCGCTGGCGGAGACTGGGATCGCCGTGCCCAGCTACTACAACCCGGCAGCCGTGAACCCCATGAAGTTTGCTGAACAAGAGAAAAAAAGGAAAATGCTTTGGCAAGGCAAGAAAGAAGGAGTAAGTGCTCCTCTTCCCCTGTTTTGTCATTGATTCCTAGCTGGCAATTGCTGAAAACACAAATCTGAATTGGGAATAAGATAGTTTTGATTTTTCTTCTGAGAGCTTGATTGGAATAGTTCAGTTTGCCACTTATTTATTACTGGAAGGAAAAAAACCAGACTTTCAAAGCAAACAAGTAATACTGTATATTTATTAAAGAAAATGGTACTTGCCTTGGTTTTTTTCATTAGCCATCTTATGATGTACTTATATTTATTTGCTTTATTTACTCTGTAATAGAAATCTTTTATAGACTACTTTGGTAGTTAAATGCTAGTTTCTTTTACAACTTTATTACTAGATAATGGAAAGCTTTAATATCCTAGTAAAAGATACTTAAATTATACATATTCCAAAAGTTCCATGTTTCTTAATAGGACAAATCCCAGTCTGCTGAAATATGGGAAAAATTGAACTTTGGAAACAAGGACCAAAACGTCAAATTCAGGAAATTAATGGGTATTAAGGTGAGTATATACACTTTTCTATTGAAATTTATACTTAATTTTCAGGTTAACACGTATGTTCAAATTTATTTCAGTGATGTATCAACTGTGTGTGTTTTTTGTTTTGTTAACGTTCTCCAGAATAATAGTGGAGAACACAAATTATTTGATATAAATTAGCAGATTTATTGATTATTACTGCATGTTCATACCTTAGGCAAACGTGGTTCAAGATCATAAGCTTGTTTATAAATAACAATGAAATTGAATAAAGGAATTAATGAATTTGCTTTTTTAAAAAAGACTGCACAGCCCTGGCTGGTGGCTCAATGGATAAGGTGCCAGCCTGCGAACCTACAAGTCGCTGGTTCAATTCCCAGCCAGGGCAATATAACCAGTTTGCAAGCCAGGTCTCTAGCCAGGTCCATGGCTGGAGGCAGGTGAAAGGCAGACACACATTGCTGTCTTTCTCCCTCTCTGCCTCTCTCCCTACCCTTCTCTCTAAAAATAATAAATAAAATCTTCAAAAAATAAGTCTTAAAAATAGAAGCTCATTTAAGGCTAATTCTACCTGGTGGAGTAGGGACCTTCTTGATTTTTTTAAAGTTTCAAGAAAGCCTTTTTTTTTTTTTTTTTTTTTTTTTATGAAAATTGAGTTTTTGCTGAGTAAAAACAACATGGAAACAGTATCAGGTTTCATAAAACCTGGAGAGGTCCACGGAAGTATCAGTGTTGGTCATTACTAAGGGAATTGGGTTTTCATTGCGGGGAATTTGAATTAAACTAAGCTGGCTATTTACATGCTGGTACCTAGAAAGACCATAGGTACTGAATGGATGAGTAGAGCTAAGTAATTATGGTTGAATATGTTTCTTGAACACGTGATCTGCCGGTACTATGAAGTGGGAAGAGCACTTTTCATTTCCATCTGAATTCATCTTAATGTATTTTCTGTCTGCTTTTTAGAGTGAAGATGAAGCTGGGTGTAGCTCAGTTGATGAAGAAAGTTACAAGACTTTGAAGCAGCAGGAAGAAGTGTTTAGAAACCTGGATGCCCAGTATGAAATGGCCCGGTCACAGACCCACACGCAAAGAGGCATGGGATTGGGCTTCACGTCATCAATGCGAGGAATGGATGCAGTTTGAAAAAGATCACACTTAATGTTTGGAACTTTCTAGACTTCTGGTTCTGATGGCAGGTCCTTGTTCACCAAACAGCTAGCATTCTAGCTTGCATGGGTGTTGCATTGACTTTAATTTATTGAAAAAATAACGATTTTTTGTAAATATCAGATCAGTGATACTGGTGTTAGTGTTGTAATTAGGTTAAACCCACTTCCATTAAACTTGACAGGACTATAGAAGGACAATATTTTTTAGTTCATGAATTCTTTCAAAATATATAAAAGCTGCAGGTGGGATAAAATCTCATACATGGATTTTTTCGTGTCCACTGTCTTGTGTACTTTTGTACTTAACCTTGTACAGTTATTTTCATCTCTTGAAACATGAAAGAAATGTTATGTAGATGTTCTTTAGAAGATCTGGCCATTTGGTACATACCAGCACAGATAAGCTGGGTGGTGAAGATAATAAAAATGTTTTTATCAAAACTGGTGTTAATTTAAGTTACCTGGAATTCTTACTTGAATTTCTGTAGCATTTTGCAATTGCTATTAGGAAACACTGGCTAAAAATTCCTTCTGGGGTTTTTTTTTTTTTTTTTTTTTTGTTTTTTTTTTTTTTTTTAGCAAACAACTGCTATTGGCAATTCTATAGTGAACAAAAATGTAAAAGGAAATTGGCAGGAGTAAAAAATTTATTAAAATAATACTGTTTTCTTACTATAAGGAACAGAACTGGTGTATAGAATTTGTTAAATATTCCATATGTTATTCAGGAAATAGATTAATACCTTAAAGGGATGTAAGCACTTTTATTTTAATAAAGTGCCTTATAACAAGTTCTCCGTATGCCCTTGGCTCCTTGTCCCTTTGAAGCCTTCTCCAGCATAAACTACGGTGCTGAAATGTGAGGAAATGACTTGGTCGCCAAATGGACTAGAGCATTAACCTGGTGGAGGGGGGGCCACAGGACATGTCCTTCACTGGCTTCGCCTAGGAAAGTCCCTTGGACAAGGTTGCCAACCACAGTCTAGGGGCCAGTACAACAGGAGGACCTTCCTGGGGTGACACTTAAACCTTCATTATAAAGCCTAGTTCGCTACGTCTGGTCTGTGCTTGTTAGGTATCTTTCCCGTGGTACGGCAACATCCAGTAGTTGCAGTGTAAGATGTTTTCGTTGGGTGGGTTGGTTGGATTTTTTAAAGGAGAAAGGGAGGGAGAGCGACATGGGTTAGCGCTGTTCCCCTTACTGATGCGTTCTTTGGTTACTTCTGTTTGTTCCGACCTGAGATCAAACCCATACTTGGGGTGCATCAGAACACTACCCAACCGAGCTACCTGGCCTGGGTGTATTACAAGATGTTGGTAAATGTTTAAATTCGTTCTAGTGCAATGATTTCACAGAGAAACGTGCTTCCGCGACCAAGTCAAATTTAACGGGGAAATGACACCGTGACTTTCCATTTGGGCTTCCTCCCAGATGAACCTTTTCCAGTTGTATCTAGACCTTACCAATTGATTTCACTAAAAATTGTTTTGTCCTGACCTATGTGACTGGATTGAGTATCATCCTGCAAAATGAAAGGTCACCAGTTTGATTCCCAATCAGGGCACATGCCTACGATGCCAACCGGGCCCCTAGGTGGGGGTTTGTGAGAGGCAGCGGAGTATTTCACATAGACTCCTTCCTCTCTAAAAAAATGAGTATTTTTACAAAATTTGTAGGGACTTGCATAGTGGACACAAAAGTGCACATACCTGCTTTCTTGAGTTCTCTACAATGTATCAGGAATTTGTCATACAATGAAGGACATGGTCCATCCTGCCCTCAAGTTAGTAACCAAATTTAAACAAGACCGCTTAGTATGTCTAAACTAATTAAGGTAATCAGTCCTTTCGGTTGAGGTTTACATTTTGCTTTTAAAGATTTTATTTTTCATAGGAGATTTATACTTTTTTTTTTTTTTTTTTTTTTTTAAGATTTTATTAGAGGGGAAAGGAGAGAGGCAAGAGGGAGAAAAAACAATGTATGGTGGCCTTTCACCTGCCTCCAGCTACGGACCTGGCTGCAACCTGGCTACGTGCCCTGGCTGGGAATCGAACCAGCGACCTTTGGGTTCGCAGGCCGGCACCTATCCACAGAGACGCCAGCCAGGTGTATTTTATGTTTTTGCACATCCTAATTGAACCAGCCATCTGTAGCCAGGGGCATCTCTGTGCAGTGCACAGAGAGGGAGGCATCTTGGCCATTGTTGCATAATTCAAGAAGCAATGATTGGAGTCAGGGATGGGAGGTCAGTTGACATGGATTTTATTAAAACTTCTGCGCCTTCTGGCTGACTGCTGTGTATTTCAAAGCCTCTACTCTGATGGGTGTTTTGGGTGCTACCTTACCAGTGGGAGCCCAGTCACTGTCCAGGAACTAAATACGTGGTGGGAAAGCAGGGCAGTAAGTCCAGACTCCTCCATCTGATGCAAGATAAGATGAGCAGTGTGAGAGCAATTGGCTTTGAGGGTGACCTGGAAGGTGGAACAGGATTTGGTAGTTGTAAGTGTTGAAAACAAATTCAAGATAGGTTTTCAACTTGGATGAACTTTATTGCTAGTTAAAAAAAATTATAAGAAGTTTGTAGAAGGAGATGGAAACCAGTTTTACACATCATTCCTAATCTGTTTCATGGGTCAAGATATGTAATATTTTATTATTTTTAAAAAATATTGCCCTAATCGCTTCTCGGCCTTTTGGCTAAGATCAAGTGTAAAAAATATTGCCCTACCTGTTGTGGCTCAGTGGATTGTGCGAACCGAAGGGTCAGCAATTCTATTCCCTGGCAGGGCACGTGGTGAGGTTGTGGGCCAGGTCCTCAGCTGGGTGCATGGGAGAGGCAACTGATCGATGTTTCTTTTGCACTTCATTGTTTCTCTTTCCCCCTTTAAAAATAAATTAAATTTAAAAATATATATTTAGAGAAAGGGGAAGAGAGGGAGAGAAACATCGATGCATGAGAATCATTGATTGGTTGCCTCTCACATGCCCCTGATTGGGGACATGGCCCAAAACCTAGGCATGTGGCCTGACCTGGAATCTAACTGATGACCCTTCTGTTACTAAATAATAACCCAACCCACTGAGCCACACCAGTAAGGGCAGATTTAGTTATATTTTAAATGCAATTCCTATGGGATCTACTTCGTCTTCTTCCACTCCGGCCATTCTTCAGTTTCTCTAATTGTCTTCTCTTTCTCAATCCCAGCTCTTCAAGTTTCTCCAAACTCAGTCCTAAACTTCGCTAGATTCCTTGTTATGCAATCTCATCCTCTTCATCCTATTTTCATTTCCTTTCCATGAATACTTGAACCCTCCAAATGTTAGCCAGGAGTAGAGACTTTCTTTTTTTTAAAGATTTTATTTCACCATTTTCAGAAAGAGGGGAAGGGAGAGAGGCAGAGAGGAAGAGAGACATCAATGTATGGTTGCTTTTCACCTGCCTCCAGCCACAGACCTGACTGGAGACCTGGTTTGCAACCTGGTCATGTGCCCTGGCTGGGGAATCGAACCTGCGACCTTTGGGTTCGCAGGCCGGTGCCTTAACCACTGTGCTACCAGCCAGGGCCATGAGTAGAGACTTTTTCTTGAAACTATACCCTGTCTACACTTCGCTGGGCCTTCAAATTGTACCCTTCAGTGCCCTAATGATGTCTAATCAAAATGCTTCAAAAATTTCTTCCACCAGGCCAGTTACTTGCCTATAAGGATAGAAGTTGCACCAAGGGACCATGTAACCCAAGTGGAATGCCTTAGCTCTCCAACCTGGTCCAGATGCATTGTTCTCTACTTCAAATAATCATTTATACAAACAAGTTTCTTACGTCAGCATCCTAGCAAATATTCGGGACCCCTTTTCTCTAGTCCACCATACCGAACCCTTCAGCGAGCTTCATTGCTTAGTTGCCCTTTAAATATCCGTTACTTCTAAATACGGACTCCACCACTACCCTAATCCAAGCTACATTTTTTCATTTGACTGCAAACACCTTACCAAAATGCTGGACTCGGCATTACTTTTGCTCCATCTCCAACTCTTTTCCTATTGTGCAGCCGATTGGTCCTCCTTTGATAAATTGTCCATCTTTTTTTTTTTTTTAAATGAAAACATGCAGGTCACCAACATGTTTAAAGTGTTGGAATCACACACTAAATCTTCCTATTGGAGAGGAAGGTCCCTGATGGGAGTCTGAGTACTGACGGGAAGCGTTGGTCTCCTGCTCTTCCCCTGTCTTTTCATCACGTGTGCGGTTTTTTTAGCCTTGGATGCGCTTACTCCATGCACACCTCCGACCTGGCCCTGCTAACACTTCTTATTTCAGTTCTACTTGAATTCCTCAGCTCACTGACTCCCACGGGGGTCAAATTTGTTACATATCCATAACCTCCTTTTTTTATTTCACATATTGGTAATCAATTTATTTATTTTGGGAGAGAAACATCGATTGGTTGGTTGCCTCTCACCCATGTCCGGGATCGCGACCAAACGTGCCATCAATCCTCTTGGTTCCCTGACCTGGAATCGAACCAGCAGCGCTTCGCTTTGCGGGTGATGCTCCACCACGTGAGCCACACCGGTCGGCGCTATTTCACGTATTTCTAATAAAATGAACACTCATGACCCATTTCAGCCCAGGAGTAGGAGGGCTTATGGTTGTATTTTGTTCCTTTTCGCTGGACTCTAGGCCCCCGCTAGGGCAGGGACTTCTCGGTTGGGCTCGCCGTGCATCTCCCGGTCACAGGCGCAGCGGCTCATGGAAGGTGGTGAATATTGTCGCCCGAATGAGTGATGGCCCGAGCGAAGCCCCCCGCGAGAGCCGCCCCAGGCTGTCAACGTAAGGAACATCACAAAAGAAAGACCGATCGGAACCTGTAAGAACATCTGAGTTGATTTGAGCCAAACGGACAATTGCCGGGAAGCAAAATCTCATCCGATGGGGAGGACGCGGCGGACGAAGGCGGTTTCGCCCCGGATTTTGTCTATTGCGACCGAAGGAGGAGGGGGGCGGGAGAAAGTGGGTGGGAAATGGCTGGGCTTGGGCGGGGGGTAAGAAGGGAAACCCCCTCCTCTTCCAGCAGCGCGGGCGGAATGGGGTTCGGTCCTCCCCTGCGTTGGGGGCACATCGTCCCCTGCGGGGTCTGGGGCAACGAATCACCCCGACGCCCCAAAGGCAAAGGCAGGCGCAAAAAAGGCACTCGGACTGGCTGGGTAAGGCAAAGCTTACCCTTGTCAAAGTAGACATCCGCCCGGGACAGGACCACCTACCGCAAGATACGTTTAGTTAGAAATGTTTCATTTCAGACCATCGTACGTGATTTCAGGACTCCAGCTCCGAAGGCCGCCAAGTAGCCTCCCCGAGCTTAGGTTCCATATGCGCCCTACCCCCACCCCGCCAAGACCAAAAAAATAAAAGTTTAATCTGTTTTTTATTTTCATGACAAACGGAAACAAGGCCAAGAAACGGAAGTAGCTTGTCCAAGATCATAAAGCTATTGCGCGGCAAAACGGGAGTTCTTAATTCTGCCCTGTTTGGCACGAACCCCACAACCTATAATAAAGGCTGCGGGGCGTTCCGATTTTTCAGCCACGCGCGTCACTAGGACAACCCGCCGGGTTCATGGACATTCTGTTTTACTCCAGCCTTTCAACGTTGCCCAAAGGGCCAATCCCAGTATGCAATGCAAACAATGAGCTAACAGTTGCTTAGGAACTACATGTCCCAGCATGCCTTGCTCCCGTGCAATCTCGGAAAAGGGTATGGGGACGCCATTGCCCTCTGGGAGTTGTAGTCTCTCGGGACCGGTCCGCCCCTCGTGCCGCTTCCGCGGCCTACGTTTGAAGGAAACCCTACCGGGGTCGCCTAGTGCCCTACAAAGCGGCGCGGGTCTGCGACCTCTGCCCGCGGCCCGGGGGGGTCAGCTCCGCCTCTCCTAATACCTTTCCCACAGCCCAAAATGGCGGCCGAGGTGGATTTTGGCGATTTGGAGCTGTTCGAGGCGTTTGACCACCCGGAGGAGTCGCTGCCCAAGCCCGTTCACACCCGATTCAAGGACGGCGACGGCGACGAGGAGCAGGAGAACGGGGCGGGCGACGCGGAGCTGCGGGAGCGGCTTCTGCAGTGCGAGGAGGCGGTCGAGCGGCTCCGCGCCGAGAATATCCTTCCCGCCGCCGGGGCCGGTCCCCGGGCGGGCGCGCGGCGGCTGCGGAGCGGGGCGCGCGGGCGGAAATTCCACGAGGGCCGCCCGTGAGCGTCGTGTGCCCCGCGGCACGGCGGGCTGGCAGCCCGGGTCTCGGGGCGCGGAAGCGGCCCCGCGGGCCTCGGCGCCACCTCCCGGCGCCCGGGATCGGTGTCCTGGACGCGGCTCGCGGCTCCGGGCGCGGGGAGCTGGGGCTGGCGCGGTCCTGCCGCCGCGGTGCGCTGGACGGGCGGCGGGCGGTGGATCCCGCGGCCGCGGCCCCGTTACAGCGGCGCGTCAGCAGACGGCGCGGACCCGCTTCGTGGGTCTTTCCCGGCTGGGCGGAAGCTCGCGCCCTAGGGTGCAGACCCGGGGCCCGGGAGAGGCCGGGGGCCCAGAGCGCTGGTTGACGGCGGGGTGAAGATCGGGGCCCCTTTTCAAGTCCTTCGCTCCGAAATAGCTTCCGAGCTGAAGGTGCCTGCAAAGCCTCCGGGAAACACCGCCAAATGTTTCCACTTGGCTTTAGTGACCGTGGTGACAGGCTTCCTAGCCAGCTAATACGTTGCTAATACGTTTCTTCGGGACTTTCTGGTTTGTTTTTGGTTTTAAAGCGACCAGGAGGTCTGTCCCGAAAGTATCGGCCGCGCCAACTTTGAATTCTATTGACCTTGGCTCGATACTTTTGGAACAGACCTCCTGGGCGATGGTCACCTTGGTTCGGGGAGTTTTTCCTTGTAGAATTTGTGAGTTTCCCCGAAAGGGGTCGATAAGTTACCCTTGAAGGTTCCGAGGTCCGGTTGTTTTTTGTCTATGATGCCTTTTTCCTCTATGTTATAAAATGAAAACACAAGAGTTGAGAAAGTATCTTCGATTCTGGCTTGATTGACATCATGAAAAAACATCATGATGGTTTTTTGCCTCGGAGAATTTTCTTCAGCGAGAGGGACTTTTAACAGTTGTCGGGGCACCGTTGTTTGATAACGTTTTTGGTGCCGTCTGTTAGTCTCTTGAACTACAGGACGGGATCTTCTAAATGTCTGTGTTGGATGGAAATGCAAGGTTTGTCCGAACGCCTAGCCCTGCGACAAAACAGAAACTGGGTGTGTCATTTTCAAAATCGTTGCGGGTCTCTTAACCCAAGTAGGAGAGTTTGTAGTTGATTTTCATGACGTTCATGAATGTTTAATGAAGGCTTATCGTCCTTAATGCGTAATAACATCAAGAACTTAAAAGAAAATTGAACATCCTGACTCGACCAAGGTATGGAATCTTGATATTACACCATAGTTGTCCTTTTTTTTTTTTTTTTCAATCATATTAATAACTAACCACAGTATCTTTATTAAAAAAGATATTTTGGGCTTTTTGTATTGTTTTTATTTGTTAGCCCACTCTGAAGAAATCAGAAATAACAATCCTTTATTTTTAACATGGGGTAAAATTTGAATCCTCAAATGTTTGTTAAAGTACAAATGGATGATTATGTGGAGCAGTATTTTAGTGTGTATCATCTTTTAAAAAACTTTTTCATGTACAACCACACCATTATCACACCTAATAATTGTCATGATTTCTTTGATAACATTCCCAACCCAGTATCTATTTCAAACTTTCCCAACTGAATGTCTTTATAGCTGATTGCTCAAAATGGACTCCAACCAAAGACCCTGCAGTTACATGTGGTTTTTAAAAACAGGTTATATTATTTATTTATTTATTTATAAGATTTTATTATTTCCAGGGAGAGGAAGGGAGAGAGGGAGAGAGACATCCATGTATCGTTGTCTTTCACCTGCCTCCAGCCACAGACCAGGCTGGAGACCTGGCTTGCAACCTGGTTATGTTGCCCTGGCTGGGAACTGAACCAACCAGCTACCTTTGGGTTTGCAGGCCGGCGCCTTATCCACTAAGCCACCAGTCAGGGCTTACATTTTTTTTAAACTGAAGTTTGTGGCTGGTGGCATAGTGGATAGGGTGCTGGCCTGCAAATCCAAAGGTCTCTGGTTCGATTCCCAGCCAGGGCACATAACCAGGTTGCAAACCAGGTCTCCAGTCAGGTCTGTGGCTGGAGGCAGGTGAAACGCAACCATACATGGATGTCTCTCTCCCTCTCTGCCTCTCTCCCTTCCCCTCTCTCTAAAAATAAATAAAATCTTTTTAAAACTTTTTTTTTTAAATTTTATTTCATTATTTTTAGAAAGAGGGAATGGGAGAGAAGCAGAGAGGGAGATAGACATTAGTGTACGGTTGCATTTCACCTGCCTCCAGCCACAGACCTAACTGGAGACCTGGTTTGCAACCTGGTTATGTGCCCTGGCTAGGGAATCGAACCTGCGACCTTTGGGTTCGCAGGCCGGCGCCTTAACCACTGTGCTACCAGCCAGGGCTTTTTTTAAAAACTTTTTTAATGTAAAAACTGAAGTTTGTTCTCACTGAAACAAGTCTCTGACCTTTTCCCATGCTTTAACTGTATTTCTCTACTTGGTGAGAACGGGTTGAAATACAGAGTGACGCATTTCACAGGCGGTCCGAGTAGAGGGACCTGAGGCAGGTGAGGAGGAGCTGGAGCGGCAGCTGGTCCCAGGCTGCCGAAGGGATCCGGTGCCGGTTTCCAGGCTGCGTGCCAGTTCTGGTTTTTGCAGTCTTTAAAAGTAAATCCAGCACAGTCTGCTTTTCACATCTCTACTGCAGAATCTTGGGTTTGAGATCTCTAGTGCAACGTGCTCTGCTCTCCAAAAAGAATCTGTCCACGTATTTATAAAGAGCTTCATTTTCCTACCGAGTTCCAGGCCAAGCGCACTCGGATTTAGCAATATATTCTTGTAACCTGTTGCTTTGTCCATATCCCTCCTCCCTCTCCCCAGTTTGCAGAGAAAAAGCCAACAGGTAAAGAAACTTCCTGGTTGAAAACTGAAAGATGAACTGTAGTTTTTATTTTGTGTGTGAGATATTTAAAAAACTGTGTTATATCAGGGATACCTCTATGTGAAACTGTTCAAGTGGGTCAAGTGGTGAAACAGATTTTTCTTGAGAAAACTGGAGTTCTTGGTGGTTCCTAGTCTTATCTTTAAAATAGGATACAATCTTTGGTACTTAAACATTATATGGGTTATGAGTTTATATATACATGTGAAGTTTCATTTTAAACGCTCTAAGAATATGTCTTCTGTTTTAGTGGCATTTTGGTGAACAACACTAAGTTAGATGGACCCTTATTACAGATTCTATTCATGAACAATGCTATTTCAAAGTAAGTCATTTTCCCTTTTCTAAGTATAATGAATGTCTGTGTTTATGCAACAATGTCTGCTATAAGAATGCTGTTTTCGTCTGTACTTACTCCATCCTTATTCTTTTACTTAAATGTATGGAGTTGTGATGCAGTGCAGAGTTAGAGTCATGTATACTTGAATTTGAACCCAGGCACATGTGACCCCCTCTGGATACCAGTTACCCCCCTGGAAAACAGGACGTGAATAGCAGCCACCTCCTGGGTAGCTAAATGTGCACGTGTCAGAGCCCAATAAAGAGCCTCTAATTAATAAATAAAAACACCACCGCCGCCGCAATAAGGTTCTCCATTTCCCACCCACGGCTGGTTCAGCTTTCCCTGTGGCTAGCTTCAGAGCTGCTCCACGTGATGCGTTTTTAAGCATCACAGCCAGACCGTGCTGACAGCCTGCCCGCCTGCCTGGGGCTGGTGTGACTGCATTCCTGCAGCGTTTGGGCAGCCTTGCGCCCTGTCCCTTGCTCAGATGGCTGCGCGCCCCTCCTGCGTCACGAATCACACGTGTTGCCGATGTGCTGAGACCTGCTCTGTCTCAGCAGAAGGGGACCCTGGCTCGGGAGGGTGGGTGGTCGGGTGGTGAAGGGAGCCGCAACCAGGTGCTGGGCACCCAGGTCACCCTCAGGTTAGAAACCACGCGTACTGTAACACGAGGTGGTCAGACCTGCGCGCCACTTGCCGGGGTCTAACCTGCAGGAAGCCAGAGTGTCGGAAGTAACGAGCCCTGGCCGCGGGGTCTGCGAGGGGGACACCCCCTCGGTGCCTGAGGGCAGCCCAAGCTGGGCTCCAGGGGCACCTCCTGACTGAGGTGGAAGAATACTTGATAAATGTGGTTCTTGACCTGAAAGCCGGAACAAGTAGATGTCAGCGGTTTTCCTTGCGTTGCATTTTGGTTTTATTTTTCCAGCTGAGTCGTTAGTGTTTCCTTCTCTGTGTGGGGAGGCGCCCGGGAGGGGTGGAAGAAGCGCCAGAAGCGCCGGGCTGTCGCGTGGCAGAGCTAGGGGTCCGGCTCGCAGGGTGGGCGGAGGCCTTGCCTCACGCAGCCCTTATACTTTTGCTTATCCAGCCACTTCTATATGTTATGTATTCAAAAGTTAAACACGCAAAATTTATCAATAAAATCCATGTATTCTTAGCGCAGACATTTGCCACCTGTTTCATGCCAAGCACTGCGTCAGGTGATCCTGATCCTGTTGGTCGCTTGGCGCGGGGTGTGGTTTTTCCCAAGGACTAGACCCTGAGTGTTACAGAGTCACCGACTTGATAAACCTAAGCAACTAAGTATCAAAAGTGGCCCCTGTGTGGTAATAGTAAGACTTAAGCACGTCGTGTTTTCCTTCCTGAGTTCTGACCCTTTTGTGCTCTTATGCAGGCAATATCATCAAGAAATAGAGGAATTTGTATCAAATTTAGTAAAAAGATTTGAGGAACAGCAGAAAAATGATGTGGAAAAGACTTCCTTTAATCTTTTGCCCCAGGTATTTGAAACTTAAGAGACGTTAAGATTAGTAGGCTAAGCTTTTCACTGCTGATTATTAGGCCACCACTCTTGAATCACAACCAGAATGATTAAGATTGCCTGTCCCTCCTGACTGTCAAGTGGCTTTCTCCTCAGCCACTTTCAAGGGGCTTTCTGTGGGACTGTGGCTCTGTTTCTCGTGGGGTCGGAGTCAGACTGGGCTGTTCTCAGAGTGGCAGGCTTTAGTTATTGACTTTTTTCATTCCTTAACTTGCACATGGGGATTTATGCAGAAAATCAATTTTAGGCCAAAAAATAATCTGTATGTCCTGGGTTTATAAAATAGGTTCTTTTCCCTAAAACCAAAAGTTTACGTACTGTTCTTTTCTAACTCCCTCTACCTGTTTAAAGAAAAACAAATCAATAGCATGTCCAAAGAAACCTGAGAAATTTTACTATGCGGATATTAGAGCATGAATTTATGTGTAAAAAATCAGTATTATGTTTTCTGGGGCTTTTTTAAAAAATTAGAGCCCTGAAAACAAAAGAAATTAGAGCCCTGGCTGGTGTGGCTCAGGGGATTGAGCACCAGCCTGCGAACCCAAGTGTCGCTGGTTTGATTCCTAGTCAGGGCACACACATAACCAGCTTGCAAGCCAGGTCTCCAGCCAGGTCCCCAACTGGAGGCAGGTGAAAGGCAACAACCATACATTGATGTTTCTCTCCCTTTCTTCCTGCCCTTCTTCCCCTCACTCTAAAATTAATAAAGTCTTTTAAAAATATAAATTTTTATTAAATTAGAAATTAAGGTAAGTAGAGTCTCTCAAATAAGGATCTTCAGCTGTTTATCCTCTAAGTTTAGAAAACCAAGTATTCTGGTTAAAAATTTTAAATCACCTTTAGTTTTCACCTATATACAGTTTTTAAACATTCAAGAAATGGAAAGTATGTTTAACAATAAAAACCATACTAAATATTTTTAAAGTTTTGATTCAAGGTACCCTTCAGAATGTTACAGTGGCTTGAGGTCGCTGACAGTTATATCAGTATTGATCAAAAATGTAAAGTTTTGGGTTTTGTGATTTTTTTTTAGATTTTATTATTTCTAGAGAGAGGGGAAGATGGGGAGGCAGAGAGGGAGAGAAACATCAATACATCAATGTAAGATTGCCTTGCATCTGCCTCCAGCTACAGACCTGGCTGGAGACCTGGCTTGCAACCTGGTTATGTGCCCTGGCTGGGAATCGAACCAGCGACCTTTGGGTTCTCAAGCCGGCACCTTATCCACTGAGCCGCCAGCCAGGGAATAAAGTTGTATTTTTTAAAACATTTTTCTGGCTATCCGCTTGCAAGATACTAAAGTCTGCCTTGCCAATATAAGTGTTGAATTCCATATTAACATTCATTAACACTGAAGTCATAGTGTATGCTAATGCTTCAGACAATGCTATTTTTTATGTCAAAAATTTTCAAATTTCCTACTTGGGAAGTTTTTTTCATAAACATTCCTACGTAACTTAACTCATCCTAATTATAACAACGGTGAATTCAAATTTTTATATACCTTAATGGTATGTCTGAGAAAGTAAAGTATGTTCAAATCGCTAATACTTGAAGTTGAAAACTGGTTATCCTTTGTCATGTGTGTTTGTCCTTGTGCCAGCCGTCCAGTGTCGTGCTGGAAGAGGCCCGTAAAGGAGGAGAACCCCGTGCCATTAAAAACAACAAGGAAGCCTTCAGCGTAAGTTTACGCGTTTTTGCTTTGGAATTCTGCAGGTACATCCTCCCGATGTCATGTCAGTCGTGCGACATTTAAATGATAACACGGTATCTGTCATTAAATGGTCACACATTCTTTCATTGAGCTTGTTACAAACAACGTGGAATGTGATGTGGGGGCACGAAAGACATTGTCTGGAGGACTTTATTCCTGTCCTGACCAACCTTTTTGTGTTGCTTTTCAAGAACTGGAAGTTTTAGAAAGCATGCGTGTTGAACTTACAAATGGTTGCGAGGGATAAATAGCGAATGTAACGGAGGGCAGAGATGAAACTTAAAATGTTGCCAGACCCAAAGGACAGGTGACAAGTAGGAGAAGCTGGATAGGGATGAGCCCTTGGTCAGGCCTTTCAGAACTTGCAGAATTCAGCTGTGAGAGTGCACTTAGCGGTGTGATTTTGCAACTTGCAATTTCTATTTATTCATTTTTATTTTTAAATTTTATTTATCCCCACCCCCCAGTTTTTTTTTTTTTTTAAAGAAGATGATGTAATGCTGGGTTCTATTAAAGGAAGACTAGTTTTCCAGTTTACTTAGTACTGTGCCCCATTGATAAACCACACTAATTTTTTTTTAAATTTTATTGTTGTTGTATTACATCCATCCCTGTTTTGCTCCCCTCTGTCCCCCTCCCCACCCACCCATTCCCCCCAAAGTTTTTTTTTTTTTTTTTTCCCAATGTACGGTTGCATTTCACCTGCCTCCAGCCACAGACCTGACTGGAGACCTGGTTCGCAACCTGATTATGTGCCCTGGCTGGGGAATTGAACCTGCGACCTTTGGGTTTGCAGGCCGGCGCCTTATCCACTGTGCTACCAGCCAGGGCTGATAAACCACAATTTTAAGGATACAGGGCTGCTGGGATCATGAAGAGCCCGCAGATCTCGCTGAAAATACTATAGGGGGTGTCACGTCTCTTGGGTGTGATAAAGGCCGCTACTCGCAAAGTGTCACGTCAGATCACCCCACGTAGGGCCCAGCGCCAGGACTAGGCCAGTGATTGGATTGAGAACCAAAAGGCACATTCAGCTCAGCATTAGCCAGTGGGACTCTATTCATCATGTGAAATAGCAGTGGTTTGTCTCTTGTTTTAAAAAGTTAATTCCATGTGAGTGGAGTCAAATAAAGACCGAGAGGCTTTCGGGCACCTGGAAGAAAGATTTGTCAATTGGAACTGGGATGCTTTTCATTTCCCTTCCAAAGTGAAGGCCTGGGGTTTAAAGTGGCAGCTGCCTGGAAATTGGGAATTTTGCACACTTGTTTGTTTTGTTCTTCAGTAAATACTAATAAACATTTCCTAAATGTCCCTCTGTACCACAGGCTGCTCTAGGTTCCAGGAATGTAGTAATGAAAAAGGAACGACAGAGTCTCCCCACATTTTGGTGGGGAGGCCGTGCTCTGAGGAGAACTAGAGATTAGTAACTAATGAAGCAGGCTGGGGATCTGGCTTGTGTCTGAGGGCTCTGGGACTCCTCCTGTGAGGGTGTGACCCTTCCTGTGGAGGGCGGGGTCAGCGGAAGCCCCTGGTGACAGCACACCCTCTGTCCGCCGCTGTTCTAAGCTGTTACCCTCATTGCTCCTGAGGATACTATTACCCTGTTTCACAGATGAGGAGGCAGCCGTGGACTAAGTAACTTGCCAGCAGTCCCGGAGCCTTGAGTCTAGGCCTCTGGCTCCGCCACCAGTGACCTGAGTCCCCAGCAGGCCACAGTGAGGACTTGTGGTTTTATTCTGAGATGAGAAGCCATCGGAGGCTGGCAAGTAGCCATGTGACTTGGCATAACTGGATTTGTAGAAGAACTGGCTGTCTGTGGGAAAGTCTGTAGCTGGTTGTGCATGTGGAAGCTGGAAAGCAGTTAGGAAGGTCCTGGACTCCAATCAAGTGAGATAGAATGACAGCGTAGACTGCAACATAGTGGTGGCACCAAGAAGCGGCTTCTAACCTGGATACACTTAGAAAGTGGAACTGATCAGTAGGCAGATGACCTTAGCGCAGAACGAGGGAATGAGGAGTCAGAATGGCTCCGGGGTGTGCCCTGGGCAACCGGAAGGAGGTCCCTGTCTTTTCTGTGACAGGAGAGGTTGGGGGCAGATAGGCCGGGTGAGTGTGACCACCTCTGACACGTGGGTCAGAACTGGACGCTGGGGTTGTCAGCGTTTCAGTCCTGTTTCATGCCGAGGCTGGGGCCACCTGGAGAGTGAAAGCAGCGAGGACCAGGGGCCGGGCCTTACGGAACATGGAGAGACGGGTCAGTCAGTAGGAGAGGAAGAAAGCCAAGAGAATGAAAACCAAAGGAAGAAGGTGTTTCTAGAAGGAAGTGATATCCGCGGATACATGAAAGGAAGACTGAGAACTGGCCGCACAGAATGTGGCTGCATGGGCCCTGGGGGAGCTCCGTTCTCAGGTGACTGAGGGTCTAAGGTGTGGGTCAGGAACAGAAAGAAGCCTCGCTGGACATGTTGGAGAGAATGACAGTGTCACTTTCATTAAAGAAGGAGAAGTGGTGGGACTGTTCTAGATTGAAGGAGACTAAACAGACTTAACATGAACAGGTCCATGTAACATGTGAACCTTAATCAGATCCTGGCCTGGCGGGGAGGAAAGGCTACCAGGGCATTTTGGGGGACAGCTCGGGAAACCTGAGTATGGATTGGGTATCCATGATAGTAAGGAGTTAATAGTGTCCTCAGGAGTGACTGTGGTCCAGTGGTTTGTAGGAGAAGGTTCTTATTGCAGAAGTCTATAGGGTGAAGCACGGTGGAAATAGAAGGTGGCATCCAGGCAGGACAGGACCCTGGCGGGGACGTGGTTTAAATGGCTGAGGAGAAGGTGAAAAATGGGCACATGTGAGAGAGAGACATGCTTACGAAACAAGCGATGGACAATTGTTAAATCATGGGCATTCACGGTATCATTTCTTCAACTTTGTGAAATTTTCCTAAAAATGTGGAGAGAAGGAAAAGACTGGGAGAAGAGAAATGGAATCGATAAATATAGATAACTTGCCTGAGGGTCTTGCTACAGGGGAAGCAAAGACGTGGGGAGAAGGAGGGAAAAGTGAGAATTGTTGACAAGGTTTTTATTCTTCCCGTCTGGAGAGGGTGCAGTGGGTCACGATGGTCCCCAGGGCGGGACAGCCAAGGGGCTCAGGGAGGCCGGAAGACAGAGGCAGCACTGTGCACGTCACCGTCGGGCCCCTTCAGAGAGTTGATTATCGTTCCTGATCATTTCTTCCAAAGGCAACTGTTGAACAATCATAGTCTTACATTATTTAACGTTTTTTCCCCCTGCTTACATAGCAATATTTTTGACTTGTTTTCTGCAGGTTGTAGGAAGTGTCCTGTATTTTACTAATTTTTGCCTTGATAAATTGGGGCAACCGCTACTAAATGAAAACCCTCAGCTTACCGAAGGATGGGACATACCCAAGTATCCTACCTAGTGAATGAAGATCTTTTATGCATCTTTCTCTTAAGTTCACCTTTAAAACGAATTTACCAAAATTTGCAGCTTTGATAACTGTTCCTTAATAACATTAACTAAAGGTACCAGCAAGTCTTCAGCCACATTGTTTCTCTAGAAGGGCAAGAAATACAAGTAAAGGCAAAAAGGTTGGTGTGGGGAATTGTTCCTGTTTTCTTCTTTTTGCTTTTTAACCAAATCAGAAAGTCTTTTATTTTGAAAAGTGAATATTCTTTATTGCTGACTTACTATGAGTAAATTACAGATTGAGCTATAATTTTAATATGTAGACCTATGTTAAACGCTCACATTGATCATCTATGTGTTGGAATTGTTTGGTTGGTGCCTGATGGGCTGGGCGGGAGAAAGTCTCATTGCGGTGCTCAGTGGGTCTGCTGTCCTAAGACCTGCACCTTCCCACATTGTCTAAGGGGAGCGTGATCTGTTTCCCTCGGTCCTTCAGGTGCTAAACACGGACAAAACCCAAAACCCAGAGGTGACAGATGGGTTAAGAGGACTGTTGGTTTATTAAGTCACTGAGCACGGAAGGTGCAGGCGCCAGGGGCAGAGTTTGGTAGCGTGTGATTCTCGTGCTTTCTCCACGCAGACTCACTTTGCTGTCATCTGAGGTTTTATTGATTTGCTTTTACGTTTTCATTTACATTATGAAAATCTTTGTTTTCTGATCAAATAGGCCCAAGCCTCACTGTTTCAATTGTGGTTCTGAAGAGCATCAGATGAAAGATTGCCCAATGGTAAATGTCTCTCCCTGAAAAATATCTTTGGACCAGAGCTTGCTCATGTTTCCGTGTAGTTTATGCTGTTGTGTGAGGTGAAGAGACTTCCCATGTCAGTTTCCTGTGGCCTTGATTTGAAGTCTTTTCAAATTCGTACTTAAATGTGAGAGCATTCGAGTTTTTGAAACATTTATTACACGGCTCTGTATTTGGGATAAATGGAGCTTTAGGAGAGTTAGTTTTCAGACACCTTATTCTAAAACCTTGATTTTATGTTACAATATTGAGGTACTAAGGAATTGAAGTGACCGCTTCTCTTTCTTGCTTATTTTTCTACAACCCTTTTTCATACTTGTTACTTTAGTACAGTAAAACCGAACTCGTCTGCTTGCTTGACCTAAAGTGCTCACTGTTTATTTAATTTCTGAAATATTTCCCAAGTGCTTGATACCGTTCTTTTCCGTGCACTGCGCTTCAGCCTCGGAATGCCGCCCGAATTAGCGAGAAGAGGAAAGAATACCTGGATGCCTGCGGGGAGACCAACAGCCACAGCGCCCAGCAGCGGTACCACGCGGACGAGGTGGAAGAACGGTTCGGGAGGTTCAAGCCGGGGGTCATCAGGTGCCTCTTCTCAGTGCCCCCCGGGGGTCATTTCTCTTCTTAGGACGCGACACTTCCTGCGTAGTGAGGGTAATTGTCAGCATAGGTTTCCCTAGCAAGGCCCTAGGTCATACACGGCTGTTCATTTGCAAACGTGCATTGAACTCTTAACCAGAAGGTACCCAACCATGTAATAGGAAAAAGAGAGGCATTTTTGAACAAGATACAAGAAACGCTGTACATAGAAAATGACACCTCAGCCCCCTTTAAGGTAGGCGCCTTGGGACCTCACACAGTTCTGCCGGTCGCCAGCAGCCGCCCTGTTGTGTTTTCCTTAGTCTCGTTGACAGTCTGACATCACTTCCCTTTCAAAGGTGATTTGAGTTTGGGGAAAAGCCTGAGGGCACCTAACCTGGGCTGTAGGGGAGCTGAGTCACCTGGATGGTTTGATGTCTCACCAAAGAACTGCAGGAGACAGGATGTTGTCCTGACGGAGCGGCCAGTGACCAGCTGGCATAGCTGTGGCCTCCTGAAGCATCCGAATAGTTTCCAAGAGGAACGTGTCGGCCGAATGCGAAACTCGACGCACATTTGTTGCCCTGCTGCTGGTTCTGAGTGCTGCAGCCGCGCACTCCGCATGCTCGCTGCGTCTGCGTCCCCTCGGGCCAGGACAGGGAGGGCGTCTGGTGCGCCCCGCGCTCTCCAGTCCACTCCCCGGCTGCCGCGTTGCACCCATGTCGTGCCAGCTCTCCTATCACAGCGGCTGGACTTCTTCCAGACAGACCGCACATGTGTGATAGGCACCAGGGCACAGAATCGTTTTAACACTCCGAAATAGCATGTTTGTTCATCCCCGCTGGAACACCGTCTATTTTCTTCCTCTCTACTTAGTGAGGAGCTCCAGGACGCGCTGGGTGTGACTGACAAGAGCCTTCCGCCCTTTATCTATCGAATGCGCCAGCTCGGGTACCCCCCAGGATGGCTCAAGGAGGCCGAGCTGGAGACTTCAGGGCTGGCACTCTATGATGGAAAAGGTAACGTGAGGTTGGGTAAGTCACCTTCCGCGTGTGACAGTGCCGATCGAGTGGCTCAGACACACCACAGTGAAGAATCGTGCTCTTGCTGCCCATGCAAGCACCTCCGCGTCTGCTGGCGGTCTGGCAGGGGATTTCTCTTGCCACCCAGCATAATGGCCCTTTTCATGGTCCGTCACAGATGGTGCCGACGGGGAGACAGAAATGGGAGAAATACAGCAGAATCAGCATGTCACCTACGACCTCTCGAAATTGGTAAACTACCCAGGTTTTAATATATCTACTCCCAGAGGAATTCCAGATGTAAGTATATTGTTTTTTGTTCTTCTGAGATGTGTAGGTTGTTCAAAATGTTCGCTTATGTAGCAATTTGTTACATAAAGAAGTAAATGTGTTAATAAAGTGTTTACCTTTTTAATGCATTTTATGTTGACTAGAATCTTAAGTGAAATCTTCTAGTCAAAAAAAGAAAAAACCTCGATAGTTTATTTTATGCCCTAAGAAAAGGAGCTAAAATAGAATAGGTTTCATAAGTCTAAACTTAGTCTAAAGTTTATTTTTTATTTTATTTTTTAAAGATTTTATTTATTATTTCCAGAGAGAGAGAAAGGGAGAGAGGGAGAGAAACATCCATGTATGGTTGCCTTTCACCTGCCTCCAGCCACAGACCTGACTGGAGACCTGGCTTGCAACCTGGTTATGTGCCCTGGCTGGGAATCGAATCAGCGACCTTTGGGTTGTCAGGCCAGCGCCTTACCCACTGTGCTACCGGTCAGGGCTAAAGTTTAAAAGGTTATTTTTTAAAATATGGGATGATTCTGAGACAGTATTATTACAAGTTTTAAGAATTTCTTGGGAAGTGAATTTCTGCATTTGATAAATATAAGTATACTATTACTTTTTTTTTATTCTTCCTTTTTTCTCCCCCCAAAATAAAATTTCTCATTGTGTATGAGAATGGTTTCTGCACTTACTCTTTCCAACTCTGTGTTTCAAAGTTCAGTGAACCATTGTGGTAGTGATGGTAGCAATGGTATTTCTAATTCGAAAACATGCTAACCTGAGGGCCAAGCTGCATGGCACAAAGTGCCATCGGTGCCTCTGGGTGTGGGTGCCAGCCCCAGCCACCTTCAGAGTCCCCTGGTGCCCTGGCCCCTCCCTTCCACCTGGCTGACTCCTCCCTGAGTCATAGGGCTGCCTAGTGCCCAGGGGGACCTTAGGTGGGAGGGCTGAGCAATGGGCAGTCGGCCCTTCGCCGGGCCAGCGAGGCCCGAGGGGCTGGCGGGCAACTAGAGCTGCTGCAGCCGGCAGAACGCTGGGGGCAAGTGAGCGGCGGGGTGCCCTTCAGTACTCGGTCCTGACCGTCCTTCAGGCGGAGTTCAGGTTTTTCCCTCCAGTGCACCGCTATTTTCGCTAATCCCCTCCCCGAAAGGAAGAGGCACACGTGGAGCAGAAATGTAGTCCAGAGCCCGAGGTTGACTCTCTCCCTCCTCGGCAGGAGTGGAGGATGTTCGGCTCCATACCGATGCAGGCCTGTCAGCAGAAGGACGTGTTCGCCAGCTACCTCTCTTCCAACTTCCAGGCGGTAAAGAGACATTCCGTGCGGCCTGTAGAGGCTGGTTGCGCGTGTCTGGGGGTTTCATGGGGCATTAGCACCTTCTTGCCTCTTGCTTTGGGAAAAAGCTGTTTCCTGCTCGCTCAAAAGGAAAATGGGGGCTGCGCCCTCCAGCCCCCTCGACGTGGCCCCAGATTGGTTCTGTACGGGACACTTAAGTGCAGGGGCGTATTTCCCTCCCTGCCCCCTGTCTAACCGTGCTCGGTTCCCCGGCAGCCGAGTGGGCGGTCTGGCTCCAAGAGGCCCTCGTCCCAGTCCAGCCCCGGGAGCCCCAAGAAGCAGAAGTGGGGGAGCAGCTCGGCCTCCCCTGCCGACATGGAGCTCGACTCGGGTAGGTTTCTTGCCTTGTTTCAGTTTCCCTGAGGAGGGAGGGCCAGTTTCCCGAGCTCCATGAGAAAGAGGAAGCTCTCTGAGCACTGACTAACTAGTAAATACTTGTTTTGTCCTTGGAGGTCAGAGCCTCAGCACTGATGCTGATAAAAGCTGGGTGGGAAACAGCTCGGCCTGAGGGGTGACGGGGCCAGCGGGCGGCTTCCTGCATTAGACCCCAGCAGCTGCCGCACCCCTGGGTTTCCCTCTGGTTACGATGAGTAGAGTTTGCCCTAGAAGGCTCTGGAACGGGTCAGAACTTCGTGTTACTTAGACAAACTCCAAGGCCACTCTGAATCCAAGGTTGAAATTCACTCCTCAGGCTGTTTTCCATCCTAAAATATGCCCAACTACTTCCATCCTGCATAGCATGTCAGGCGTTCCAAAGTGAGACTAAAGGGAAGTATTAAAATAAAATGCTGCAAATAACTCTTAATAATAAGATGCCAGCAGTATAAATTGCCCCAAATTTGAATGTGAAACCACCACTTCCCAGTTTCAAATTCCAATGGAGAATTTAAAGGTCACAGATAAAATTCTCTTAAAGCCCAAGGGGCTTTGTTGGATGTGTTGTGTCTGGTGTCTATGTGGTGGTATTGACCAGTGACCAGTTAGCTACATGAGCCCACAGCTCAGGTGGATAGTCCAGACCAAAGACATCCAGTTAGGAAATAAGCCAGCGGCCAGTCCTGTCTCATCTGCTCATCTGTGTCTACACCAGCTGGCCACGCACTCAGCTGTCCAGACAGCCCACACCCCCGGCCACGCACTCAGCCGTCCGGCCAGCCCACACCCCCGGCCACGCATTCTGAGTTCTCCCATGAACCCACCTGCAATGATGGCGGACTCCCTAGACATTGTCCTGAACCCCTGCTGTTGTTCCCAGTGCCTGGCACCAAAATGGTGTGACGGCATGAAAATGGATTTCTCAGGGGCTTGTTTCAAGTTTCTGTGCCAGAAGGTCACAGCCCTCCCTGCAGGTGTCCTTGTCAGGTGGCTTGAGGACATGAGCTGATGGTCATGGTGCAAGTGTCCAGTTTCCCCGCTCAAGCGTGGTTTTGAGCTGTTGACTCTGGCCGCTCCTGAGTTCCTGTCGAGTAATTCACGTTGACGTTCTGGTTTCAGACGCAGAGGCCCCTCGAGGTTCCCCGAGCATGGATGCCGCTCAGTTCCAGCCCCCCCTGCCCCCTGGTGCTCCTCCCCCACTGCCACGGGGGACCCCGCCGCCCACCTTCACCCCCCCGCTCCCCAAAGGCACCCCGCCGCTGACCCCCGGTGACTCACCGCAGCCCCGGGTGGCGCCAGTGGACGAGGACACGCTGACCCTGGAGGAGCTGGAGGAGCAGCAGAGGCGGATCTGGGCGGCCCTGGAGCAGGCGGACAGCGTGCACAGTGATTCCGAGGCTCCCATCGCCGACACGCCTGCCGCTGGGAATTCGGTGGCCTCGTCCCCTTCTCCGAATGAGCTGGACCTCCCCGTCCCGGAGGGAGGACCCTCGGAAAAGCAGGGGCCAGGTGAGCCCGAGGAGCCGGACACTTGCACAGAGAAAGCGGACGCTGACCCTTCCTCAAGCCCAGATGCCCAGGCACCGCTGCCTTGCCAGGATGAGGACGGGCCACCCCTGCTCCACCAGGACGAGGACGGGCCACCACTGCTCCACCAGGACAAGGACGGGTCACCCCTGCCCCGCCAGGACGAGGACGGGCCACCACTGCTCCACCAGGACGAGGATGGGCCATCCCTGCCTTGCCGGGATGAGGACAGGTCACCCCTGCCCTGCTTGGACAAGGACCAGCCGGCTCCGGCAGACTCCGTGCTCACTGGTGGCAGTGCTGGGCCTGACTGTGGCACGAGGAACGGGGGTGGCCGGGACTTGCTGCCTGCGGATGCCAGTCCACCCGCAGCCGCCAAGACCCACAGCCCTGTCCCTGACATGAGCAAGTTCGCAACCGGCATAACCCCGTTTGAATTTGAGAATATGGTGGAATCTACTGGAATGTACCTCAGGATAAGAAGCTTGCTGAAGAACTCGCCCCGAAACCAGCAGAAAAACAGAAAGACTTCCGAGTAACTGCGAGGCTTGGCACCAGGGTCCCTGTGCGAAGTGGTTGCATCCAGCTGTCTTCCCGTGTGTCCCCCCGTGTTCAAACACCTGTCCCAGGCTTCCCGACGGCCTGATGTCAGGCCTGTTTTAATGAATGGAGAGATTGGACTTGCTGGTTTCCTATGTTTTATTCTCCGACAGAAACTTGGGGGCAAACCTAACAATGAGCTGGTGTAGAGATAGTTTGTTAAGGTTTATACTTATTTTTGGATTGTGAGTGTCCTCCAAGAGTGATGATTTTTATCTGTCTTTTGTACACTGTCTTCCCTTTCTACATTTTGCTAATTATCTTGTATATAAGTTTAATATATCACTTTTTAAAGGAAAAAATTGAACCATTTTAAATTCACACTTTAACTTCAACAACCAAATGAGAAAAATCAGGGATGAGCAGCTGTATCCCACTTGGGGTATTTTTGTAAGTGACTTGCAATACATCAATTTTAATAACTTTTACTTTTTTGTAACTTCATTCTTCATATAAGCTTGCTACACAGGTACGTTCACCTTTGTGTACAAAGGTTTAATAAATTAGTTTTCATATACATAATCTTTAAGACTTTGAATACAAAAAAAGTTACAGTTCAATTCGCATATAAAACCCTGTAAGTTTGGAAGTAAATTACGTGGTTGCAAAAATTCGCAAATATAAAGGAATAAAAAGCAAAGGAAATATAAACTATTGCAAATTTGGATGTCTTAACTATAGAAGCAGCAGAATCATAAACTAATCATTGTGAAAAAAAGAATGGAGGGTACCTAACCTTTGTACAAAAAAAAAAAAAAAAAATGTCTCGACTTGGTCCCTAAGATAATTAATAGTTAAAAATAGAAAAAAGAGCTGACTGGTTTTTGTCTATGTGGAATGCTGTCATATCTTCATCAAGTTCGTGTAAATAAACATTTAGATGATCTTGAACTATTAGTCTTAAGTAGTACTGAGGGGGCCAAAGATAGGTTTACAGTTGTGAGTACGAGTTTATTCTCGGAATATTTATTTCTTACTGTAGTTTTCCCAGCGGCTACTGCGAACCGACTTCTGCCCTGCTGTGTTACCCTCTCAGACCAGCAGAGGGAGCTGAATAGAACCGTCCTGGGTTTAGTTTTCATTTTGAGAACTTGAGGAATCAAATTTACTGTTCTATAAACAGTAAAGGGGAGGGAAGGTAGATGAAAAGGGGACAGTTATTTTTCAAGGCCCTCCCAGAACATGTTAGAAATTGAGTAAAATGGTAACATACTTGAGGCTTTTTTTCTCTGAGTTGAAGTACATCATGGAAGTAACCTCTTTCATGGCCTCACACGGTATTCCTGTCGCGTAAGTGTCCTGTCAGCACATTACATGTGGAACTTCTGGAAGCTAGGGTGGCCTCGCCAGGCTTCCGCCAGAGGCTGCCGGCACCTTGAAGTCTATTTGTAGAGTCTTCTCCGGCCGCCAGGCATCACATTAAGGTATTTTCGTGCTTTACCCCATTTGCACAATCTCTATATTAGGTGTGTTTTGTTAACTTCATTTTGTAACGGAAACACAGCTGGTAAGTAGTGCATCTAAATCCAGATAGTTCTGACCTTCCCCTCAACCCCCCATATCCTTGCTCGTAACTACTGTACTACCTCCTTGTAAAAGCCCTGGTTCCTAAAAAAAAAGTCCTTCTGATTCTTGATTTATTCAGTTATGTCTTAGAGGACGTGAGCCATTGTATGTGCTTTGGGGCATTAAGAGAAGACCATGGTACCCCCCTGGCTGGTGTGGCTCAGTGGAAGGTCACAGGTTCGGGTCCCACTTGGGGCACAGGCCGGGAGTGTGGGCTGGGTCCTCCGTTGGGGTGTACGAGATTGATGAACGTATCCCTCGCACACCAGTGTTTCTCTCCCTCGCTTTCTCCCTTCCCCTCTCTAAAAGTAAACAAAATCCTAAAAGTAGAAGACAATGATGGCTCCTTGATTGTGATATGAGTCACTCAGTAGCTGTGGGTGGAGGGCTGGGCACCTGGGTTACTGTGGTGGCAGAAGCACCTACCCATGGCTGGCTTCAGGTTCACAGGGCCATGGGTTCAAGTTCATTTGTGGGGTGTTTGAAGACTTCTGGAAAGGGAGAGCCTTGGAGCTAATCCTTCAAGGGTAGGTAGGATTTACATGGACAATGAGCCTTGAAAGGTATAGGAAACCCCCACGATTAAAACAAGCAGATAGCCTAGCAGGTGTGGCTCAGTGGATGAGCCCATGCCTGCGAACCAAGAGGTCGCTGGTTCAGTTCCACGTCAGGGCACATGCCTGGGTTGTGGGCTAGGTCCCAACTACCAATTGATGTTTCTCTCACACATAGATGTTTCTCTTTCTCTCTTCCCTTCCCCTCTCTCTGAAAATAATATCTTTACAAATAAGCAGGAAGAGCAGGACGGTAGAAAGACTTAAAAGGGTTGTTCATTCACTCATGCTAAGAACTCTTGATTGCTTTACTGGGGGGGGTTTGTGAATTTTGTGAAGGAAAATTATTGAAAGATTTATCAGTGCTCTGAACTCAATGAAAACATCCCAGCATCTTTGTAATACACACGTGGGTCTCGAAAAAGTGGGTTTTAAAATTTCAAAGCAGCCTCTCTGTAAAATGCACATCCCATCCCCTTCCATCAGCTGGTGTTTTGGGAAGAGACCCTGCAGCGGAGTTCAGGATAATTGGGAGGAAGGAGACATTTCACAGAGGGAAGCCCAGGAAAAAGGGAAGTGGTTGCCTTCCGAAGGTGCTGCGTTTATAAAACTGACTTCGGCTGTGTTTGAGCATGACAAAGCGCCCTGGGTGGACGGGGGATTGCTGGAGTGAGCGTGCTGTGACAGGTCCCCCAGGTGTGGGCAGGTGAGGTCACAGTTAACCACCTTTGGGACGGGCTTGGCTCCAGGTGGAGGCCGGTTGCTCATCTTTTCCATGGGTGGGAAGGCGTGCAAGGGGTAGCGTAGTAGGTCCAGGTGGCTAAGACAAAGACAGCGATTTGTCATCGCCTGGAACTGGGGAGTGGAAACCCTTACATACCAAGCAACTGGTGTCTTTTATTCCTTTTTTCGAAGATTGCATTTCTTTAAGAGCTCAGAAATTTGGCCTACTTTCTACCGACAAGAGGTTTCTCCTAGTTGGTTCTGTTCTTCCAAGTTCTTTGCCGGAATCATTTGGCCCTCCTGTCTCATGCTTTGTAGATTATCCATAGAAGGGAAAACCCACAAGGGTATTGAAACAGTTGTGAAATCCCAAGTGGCATATGAGGTGTGACTGTTCCCAAAGACCCATGTTCACCCAGCCTGTGTTTTCCTTCAGCATTCAGGAGAATTTGATTCTCTTTAACTTAATATATTTGTTCGGGTTCATGGTATAAATTCACTTTTAAATGTTCAGGAGTAAGTTATGTAGTTAAAATATTTATAGCTTTCAGTTACAGATGAATAAATTAGATGAATAAATTAGAAGTCTCTGAACAAGCGTGCTTTGTAATTCACCAGCAATCTAGCTATAATACTGGAATATCGCAGTGGGAGGTGGGGTGGCAGCTGTCCAAAAAAAGGATTTATTATTTTTAGAGGGGGAGGTTTCCAAAAGAAACAACTCCATTAGTGGGATGGGGAGAATAAGACTATAAAATTAAAATGTAAAATCTATTTCCTTATAGTGGTGTAGAGCATCTTTGTAATACACACGTGGGTCTTGAAAAAGTGGGTTTTAAAATTTCAAAGCAGCGTCTCTGTAAAATGCACGTCCCATCCCCTTCCATCAGCTGGTGTTAAATACATGCCTAGGCATTAGATCCCACTTTTAGTACTTTTTTGTTAGCAGTTCATTTATAACCTTTTTAATCACAAAGAGTAAACTAAGATACTTTATTTTTTCTCTGTTTAAAATATTATATATTAAATTGTAAGCAGAAGTAGTAACAAAGTAGTAACATTTGCAGGAGAATAACCCAGAGATAGGAAGTCCCTATTTTCCTTTAAAGCAAAATTTATCTTCTCACCATGACATTTTCTAAACCCAAAACATGTTTCTTTTTCCCAAAAATGGAAATTCTTGATTTTATTGCTGATACAAATGTAATACATAATTGTTTTATAAATGCAAAAGTCTATATGTAATCACAAGTTTCAGTTCCCATGGTTCATTGTTCATAGTTTGGTGTAACTTTTCCTGAGCCAATGCTAAGAGTTTTTTTTAGTATTTTTGTATGTGTCTTTTTTTTTTTTTTTTAATACTTTATTTTCAGAAAGAGCGGAAGCAGGAAACAGGGAAACATCGATGTGTGGTTGCCTCTCACAGGCCTCCATCTGGGGGTCCAGCCCCCAACAGGCATGAGCCCTGACTGGGAATCGAACTGGCAACCCTTTGGTTCTCAGGCCAGCACTCAATCCACTGAGCCACATCAGCCAGGGCTGTATATACATCTTACAAGTGTGTTTTAACAAAAGTGAGATTATGCTACACTTTCCTTGCCAGTATTTGAAATCTATAATTACTTATGGCTGCATAGCAGCACTCAACATTTTATTCAGTGTTGTTTACAGTATTTTGTTAATGCTGCAGTGAACATTTTAAAAGGTAAATCTTTGAATATTTGTGGAAATAATGTGTATAGGATAATTTCCTAAATTATTGGGTTGTATATTGTATGCTTCTTGGCAATTTTTATTTCTTCCGTGACTTGTCTTTATATCCTTTGCTTATTGTTCTTTTGATTTACTTGATATATAGGAACTTTATTAAAGGTATATATATTTAGTTAAGTACATTGCAAAATTATGTTTTTGATTTGTCATGTATATTTTCACTTGCTTATGATATCTTTGGCAGTTCAGAAGTGTCAAATTGTTTCAAGTCAAATTTTTGAATATTTGTTTATGAAATGGCAATTTTGGTGTGATGGTCTTTTACAAAATAATTTTTGTTTTGGAAATTTACCCTCTGATGTCCACTGATGTGGTTATTGATTGAAACTGATGTTGCAAAGTTACTTCCTCCCCAGGATTAAATTATGTTAGTAAAACTATCCCCTGATAACTCTCTTAAATTAATGTTCATGTAGGTAATTTTACTAATTACTGTCCTAGTTTGGTTCACTGTGCCCTAACCTATCACTATATTTTAGATTTTCTTTCTGAATAAACTGGAGAGCAAAGACATTGTTTTTCCTTTCATAGGATTTTTTTTTAAACATATGGGTTAATGGGAACAAAAACTAGAAAGAATGACTGATTGAAATGCCAGAAATAGAACCTAAGCAAAAGAAGGAACAGATCATGGGCGGGGGGGGGTGGGGGGGTGGGGGGGTGTTATGATTTTAATATTTTGTTCTCTCTTTTTGAGGATTTTTAAAAAAGATTTTATTTATTATTTTTAGAGAGAGGGGAGGGATTTTATTTATTATTTTTAGAGATAGAGAGGCATCGATGTATGGTTGCCTTTCACCTGCCTCCAGCTACAGACCTAGCTGGAGACCTGGCTTGCAACCTGGTTATGTGCCCTGGCTGGGAATCGAACCAGCAACTTTTAGGTTCGCAGGCCGGCACCTTATGCCACCAGCCAGGGGTTTTTGAGGATTTTTATAAAAGAGTTTATTTGAGCTAAAACGGACAATAATTGCCGGAAGCAAGCTCTCAAATGCTCCCGATCCTAACCCTTTTTACTGTATCTGTGATTGAGGGAAATTCTAACATCAAACATCACAAATTCCAGATGTCAGAAATGCATTTTCCAAACAAAATGAACTATGAACAATCTGACTACACTTGGAATGTTTGTGCTACAAGGACTTAACTGAAAATGCAAGTGGTAAAGCCTGACTCAGCTCTCTGTAGGGGTGACGTTGTACCAGAGCAAATTCTCAGTGTTTCCAGTCGTGGACGGAGGCCAGTTCCTTAGGCATAATTGAGGAATAACGTGTGAAACCAGATTAGGACAGGTTGTGGGAGTGGATCCAGGGCAAACTTCTCACGGGCTTCAAACAAATTTCCTCCTGTTCCACCCCATGCCATCTATGCCTCTAAACCAGTTACAGTTCTGCTGGTGGTATTGGTCCCATCTAAAGTCTTATATGCACTTGGCTGCTGGCACAGTGGATAAGGTGCTGGCCTGCAAACCCCATAGTCACTGGTTCGATTCCCAGCCAGGGACATAACCAGGTTGCAAGCCAGGTCTCCAGCCAGGTCCTTAGCTGGAGGCAGGTGAAAGGCAACCTTCCAATGATGTCTCTCTCCCTCTCTCTGATACTCTCCCTTCTTCTCTCTCTAAAAGTAAAGTTTTTAAAAAATAATAATAAATAAAAAATAAAGTCTTATATGCAAATGTATGGAAGAATTCTGAGGTCCTACTCCATTAGAGTGGCTGGAAGCTAATGATGGTTTCATTCAGAGAATCGATGACCAGGACATGCATAGTAGGCACAGGGGAGGAACAGAATGTGCAACTTTTTTCATCAGAATTCCATCATTCTTCATTTAGCACTGCTGGGAAAGCGCTACTGCTGTGTGAGTATATGTATGTAGTTCTAAAGCATCTGGTAAAAAATCTGAAAGAAAACGGAGAAAAACCCATCGAACTAATATTTCATGTGCTTACAATGCTGAAAACAATCTAATAATTACCACTTAAAATCCTAAGGAAGGCCACAAAGTAGAGAGGAGTTTCTACGTAAGCCCGTCACGCAGGTCAACTGTTTTCTAAAGCGTGGCGGGAAAGTCAGACCAAATCTGTTAGCCCTCAAAAATGTACTTCATTGTTCTACGTCATCCTATTTTGGTGCTTATCAAGTATTTCTCCCCAGATAAATAACAGGTGTATTCCTGGTGGAGGAATTCAGTTCTTTCGATCTTTCCATTCTACCCTCTCGACCTATTTGGCTTCGGCCTTTAGGCTCATTGTCCCGGGGTGGGGGGGCGAGGGGGCCCCCTGGATGTCCCCTTCCCTGCCCCACATCTCCAGGTGTGGTTCTGCCTTCCTCACCTGCCCCTCTCCCTTTCCCCTGTCAGCTCCCAGGCCTGCAAGTGGAACATCTCTTACTTCTTTTCTTCTGTGCCCCTTACTTCTTTTCTTCTGTGCCCCCTCTTCTTTCTTCCATCTCCAGCCTCCTGGTCAATGTCAGACAGGAGCCTGTTCTGTCCATCACAGCAGAAACTAGGGGGTTTCAAGCCCTTGGTACGACAAATGGGAATTTTTAATAAGCCTTTCTCACTTGACGATGCTGGAATACCAAGCCATTTTTTTTTTCTCTTCAAAATTCTATTTTGGGTTGCAGTCACAACGCTATGACTGCAACCAATGTATGCTTTAAAAATGGTCAAAGTAAAAAAACAAAACAAAACAAAAAAAAAACCTTGGCTGGTAGCACAGTGGATAAGGCACTGGCCTGCGAACCCAAAGGTTGTAGGTTCGATTCCCCAGCCAGGGCACATAACTAGGTTGCAAACCAGGTCTCCAGTCAGGTCTGTGGCTGGAGGCAGGTGAAACACAACCATACATTGATGCCTCTCTCCCTCTCTGCCTCTCTCCCTTCCCCTCTTTCTAAAAATAATGAAATAAAATATTTTTTAAAAAATGGTCAAAGTGACAAATCGTATGTTATATATTTTTTAACCCCAATTTTTGAAAATGAATGATGTAATATGCTGAAATCCATTGAATTATACACTTTAACAGGTGTATTATAGGGTGTGTGAATTACATGTTAATAAAGCTGTTACAAAAATTCTACTTTGAATATCAGAACCTGAATATGAATTTCTCCTTTTCCTTTGTTCTTCTTAGGGAGCAACTCTTCTTCACTTTTTCTCTTCCACCTCCCAGTCACAGCAAATGGTTTGTTTAGGGTCAAGGTCAGGTATGAGGAAAGACAGAGAAGAAAAGAGCATTAACATTTTGCTTAAAATAAATACTTCCATTAAGCATTTATGTAAATATCTCTCCCTTGCTTATTAAGAAGAACAAAACAAAATAGCGTATTATGCACACTATTTTTGCACCTTGCTTTTTAAAATATATTTTTCTCAGGAAGTCCAGATACGAGTCTCATTGCCAATCATTAATCATAAGTGTGTCCAACTGACCTCTTCACGTATGTAATAGACATACAGCAAAGACACACACACATATACTCACACAGACCATGAGGCTATAAAATAAAATCAATTCCATTAACTGAAGAGCTAAACAAACTACTCAATCTGGTATTAACATTTTTATTTTATTTTATTTTACTTTTATTTTTTCTTTTTCCAAATGTTTATTTGTGCACATTCAATTGAAAAAGATAGCTTTTGCAAGTTCTGGGGATTAACATTTTTAAATTGAAATAAAAAACTGTCTGGTATCTCCAGTCCCCCAATAGGTTTGGGGATTATATATTAAATTTGCCTGTTCGGTTGGAGCCCTTCCTTTAGAAGCAGTCTAACTGAGAATTAGTCCTTTTATTCGAGTGAAAACTCTGGCAGAGACGGACATTGAGTGAACACCTTTCTTAGATTTACAGTCCAAACTTAACGTTGGTCTCCTTTGTACGATTAGACTTTAGAATCTTGCCTTGTCATGACCCATCTAGTTGCCAGAGCTGAACACTAAGAAAGACCCGCACCTGTAAAATAACAGGATATTTCAGCTGGGGAAGGACTTGACTCCAAACTGGCCCCCATGTAAAAAATCTCTTCTAACATGTCTCCCCTGCCTGTTTATCATCCATTTTCTGCTTGACTTTTATTTTATTTTTTTGAGTATTACTTTCACTTATGTATTTACTTTTATTGAGCCCATATTGACATACCATAAAAATAAGCATTTAACGTAAAGTATATAATTCAGTAGCATTTAGGGTCTTCACAATGTGTTGCGGCCACCGTATCTATGTAGTTCTAAACATTTTTATTTCTCCAAAAGGAGTCACCCAGCCCATCTAGGGGTCAGCCCCTGGCCACCCCTCATCTGCTTTCCACCTGTATGGCTTCACCTATTTTCAACATTTTATATCAATGGAATCATATAATATGTGACTTTGTAACTTTGGCCGCTTTCGCTCAGCATCTAAGTTGTAGCTTTATCTTTTATTTTTCGGGCTGAGCATATATATTCCATTGTACAGATGGATGGTTGTTTATCTGTTCATCAGGTTGACGGACATTGGACTTGTTTCTACCTGTTGGCCATTGGGACTGCGAGTGCTGCTATGAACTTGTGCGTACTTGAGTTCGCATCTGCTTGTGCTGAAGACAGCCATGCTCTCAACAAGTATTTCTTGAACTGCTGCCCCTGATTTCACAAACGGTTTTGCTTTACTGGGAGAAAATCACAAATCTTAAAAATGTTTGTGGTAGGCCCTTCCTAAGTCATCTCCTCAACCCCCACAGCCTGAAACTACACACACTGGAAACCCAAGTCTCTTTAGAAGACGCTGAATCCACTTCACATCATGATGGGGTGTCTTCCTGACACTTCCTATTAACTGAGCACAGGACAGCTTCTTTGGTCACAAGATGGTGCTCCTGGGGACGTGGTCGTCCGAACTTACATTTAGTAGCTTGTCATTCTTCCCTCACTGCTTTTTAGAAAATCCCACAGCCGTCAGCGTGGTTTGTTTAAAGGAGCTAAAGCAGTCTTCATTGGTTTCAGCGATAAAGTTAATTTTGGGCCCCATTCTGTGAACGCTTCACCATGTGTTGTGGGATTTATTTTGTTTCCTTTCTTTGCAGCTTAAGTAACACCCTGTCTTGCTCTGTGTTTTGATGAAATGAACCAGAGCTAGGTC
>PVIW01004613.1:0-127355 GCA_004026585.1 Noctilio leporinus | reverse complement strand
TGTTGTTAGTTTTGTTCATTATTGTCCCATAATGGGTGAGATCATATGATATTTGTCCTTCACTGACTGGCTTATTTCACTAAGCATAATACTCTCCAGTTCCATCCATGTTGTTGCAAAGGGTACAAGTTCCTTCTTTCTTTCTGCTATATAGAATTCCATTGTGTAAATGTACCAAAGTTTTTTGATCCAATCATCCCCTGATGGTCACTTAGGCTGTTTCCAGCACTTGGCTATTGTAAATAGTGCCGCTATGAACATAGGTGTGCATAGGTTCTTATGAATTGGTGTTTCATAACCCACTACACTTGGGTATAGTCCAAGTAGTGGAATTGCTGGATCAAAAGGCAGTTCCATTTTTAGTTTTTTAAGGAAACCCCATACTGTTTTCCAAGTTTACTTTAGTCACTACTATATCATCAGCAACCACCGATGCCAGGCGTATGTTAAATCAGCCATTTTGTTGACTAAAACAGAAGTCAAGTTTCATATTTATGGAAAGGAATCAACTTAGAGCAACAATTTTCAACTGCTGTGCCTCAACACTTTTTAAAATGTGCAATAACTGACTGTTTAGTTAGGGGTGTTGGCATCTTTCCTGCATGGAGCACTTCCCTCTGTACAGTGTCAGCCTGGGAGAAAGTAACTCCCTGTAGCCTCACCCTGTAGAGCTTGCACTCTGATAAGGAGCCAGTGGCCTGGGCCAGGGTGTACAAGTCTGGGCAGACTCAGGGGGTGTCAGTGACTGAGTGGTGTGGCTTTGGGAGAGGGACCATTCCCCCTACTTTCCTGTGAAACTGACTGGTGCTTCCCCCTTACAAGACATATACTAATTCTACTCTTCAGGCTCTTGTCAGCCCCACCCTCCTGATGCTTGGTGGCTCAGCCATCCTTAGGTCTGGGCAGAATCTGGGGTAGACTGAGTTGTATGGCTCTAGGACAGGGAAAATGTTTCCCTTGCACACCTAATTGGTGCCAAACCCTGCTTTCACATGGCCAAATCTAACTCTGCTGGCCTCACCCTGATCACTCCACAAAGATTTGCAAACACCCAGCAGGTGGAAGCTAGACTTGGTACCCTGGGATATTTGCTGAGTGGCCTCAGATCCAGCACTGGCACTGAGTGTGAACCTGTATAAATCTGGTGAACACCATTTGTCTCGACCTGCTGACTGTTTGAGAATCTACCTAATGCAACTTCAGAACTTCTAGAGGCTCTTTCAGTGATTGAACATAACAGGTAGCTAGAAGGCAGAGAGAGGCAGGTGGAAGTGTATCTCAGGGTTTCTTGGAACTTTTGGTGACCTATGCCTGGGCCCAGTGCAGGTAAGATCCAGCCTTGGTGAGCCATGTGATCCTTCCCATGCACAACCCAGCTCAGCAGAGGCAGCTACAAACTGTGGGTTGCTTTGTAGCTCCAAACAGGTTGCCCAAGGCCAGTCATATGCAGCATCTGACATTGGATAGCACCAGAGTCTTTCCCAATAGTCCCCAGAACCAATAAACCCAGTGGCCAGCTTCAGTGAGCATTAGAGGGACCCAATTAACTTTACATGTGGCCTATCCATAGGGATATCTCAGAAGGCACCAGAACCTGCTAGTGAATCCTGCTTCATGTGGTCAGCATATGTATAGCAGTTCATACAGAGTGGTCAGGCCTGATCCACACAGTCAGCCAGTCTGAGGGTCCACCCCATGCACAACCTGGCCAATAGAAATCAAGGTTCAATTATAATAGGAGGGCTCACATAATTCACACAAAGGACATTCCTAGAACATCCAGCTCAGGTCATCAGGGAGACTGCACCATTGGCTCTACCCTATCAAAACTCAGAGTCATATGGATCTACCTAATACATAGAAACAAACGCAAAGAGCCAATGGGTGGATAAAGAAACATGACCCAAATGAAAGGACAGGAGAAATCTCCAGAAAAAAATAGCTAAATGAAATGGTAGCAAGCAATTTACCAGATACAGAGTACAAAAGAGCGGTTATAAGGATGCTCAAGGAACATAGAACTACAAAAGCATTAAAAAGGACATAGAAACCATAAAAAGTCAGACATGAGGACTACAATATATGAAATTAATAATACAGTAAAAGGAATAGCCAGTAGGTGGATGAAGCAGAGAATTGATTAAATGATTTGGAAGACAGGTAGCAGAACATATCCAATAAGATGAGAAAAAAGAGCAAAGATTTTTTTAAAAATGAGGATAGTTTAAGAAACATTTTGGACAACATGGAACATACCAACATCTGCATCACAGGGGTACCAGAAAGGGAAGTGCACAAGCATGGGATTGAGAACTTATCTGAAGAAATAATGAATGGAAACTACCCAATCTGGTAAAGAAAGTAGACATACAAGTCCAGAAAGGACTGAGAGTTCCAAACAAGATGAACCCAAAGAGGCTAACACCAAGGCACATCATAATTAAAATATAAAAAGTTAAAGACAAAGAGAGTCTTAAAAGCAGCAAGAGAAAGGCAGTAAGTTACCTACATGGGCATTTCCATAAGACTGGTGGCTGGTTACTCAACAGAAACAGTTCAGGCCAGAAGATTCACAATATTTCATGTGAATGAAATATTCAAAGTGATGAAAAGCAAGGACCTACAACCACGACTACTTTATCACTGAGACTGTCATGTAAAATTGAAGGAGAAATAGTGAGCTTCCCAGATAAGAAAAAGCTAAAGGAGTTTGTTACATTGAGAAAGAAATCAAAAGATACCTTCAAACAAATGAAAATGAGAAAGAAAATAACATTCCAAATTAATGGGAGATAGTGAAAGCAGTACTAAGACAGAAATTCATAGCATTATAGGCCTATCTCAAAAATAAGAAAAACTAAAAAAAGAAAAAGAAACCAATCTAACTTTACACTAGAAAAAGAACAAATAAAGCCCAAAATGAGTGGAGAAAGGAAATAGTAAATATCAGTGCAGACATACATGAAATGGAGTCTAAAAAACAATACAAAAGATTAGTAAAACCAAGGGTTGGTTCTTTGAAAAGACAAACGAGAGTGACAAACCCTTAACCAGACTCATCCAGAAAAAGAGAGAAGAGCTAAGTAAATAAAGTCAGAGATGAAAGAGGAGTAACAACTGACACCAAAGAAATACAGAAAGTTGTAAGGAAATAATACAAACAACTTTTGGCCAACAAACAGGCCAATCTGAATGAAATAGATTTCTGGAAACATACGATCTTCCAAAACTGAATCCAGGGGAATTGGAAAATTTGAATAGACAGTAAGAACTAGTAAAATCTGAAGTAGTAATTTAAAAACCTCCCCAAAAATTAAGGTCCTAGACTTGAAGTCTTCACAGGTGAATTTTATTAGATCTTCAAAGAGCTAACACATATCCTTCTGAAACTATTTCAAAAAATTCAAGAGAAGACTCCCAAACTCATTTTATGAGGCCAACATTATCCTACTTACAAACCAGATAAAGATATTATGAAGAAAGAAAATTATAGGCCAAGATACCTGATAAACATAGATGGTAAAGTCCTCAACAAAATATTAGCATACTGGATTCAGTAATACATGAAAAAGATCATACACCATGATCAAATAGAATTTATTCTGGGGATGCAAGGTTGGTACAATATCCACAAATCAATGAACATGATACACCACATAAACAAAATGAAGGATTAAAACCACATGATAATATCAATAGATATAGAAAAAGCATTTAATAAAATCCAGTGCCTATTTATGATAAAAAACTTGGACATTTCCCATAGCAATATTTTTTTTCTGATATGTCAATTCAGACATGGGAAGAATAAAGGAAAAGTAAACAAATAGGACTACATCAAACTAAAAAGTTTAGCACAGCAAAGATACCATCAACGCAATGGAAGACAACCTACTAAAGGGGAGAATATATTTGCCAATGATATATTTGCTATGAGGTCAATATCCACATTTTACAAAGAGCTCATATAACTCAGCACCAAAAACAAACAAATAAATAATCCTATTAAAAATGGGTAAAGGACCTAAATAGATAGTTCCCTAAAGGGGACATAGAGATGGCCAATAGATATATGAAAGAATGTTCAACATCACTAATCATCAGAGAGATATAAATTAAAACCAAAATGAGATGTCACCTCACACATATAAGAATGACTATCATCAATAAGTCAATAAACAACAAATGTTGGTGAGGATATGAAGAAAATGGAACCCTTGTGTACTATTGGTGGGAATGCCGACTGGTGCAGCCACTATGGAAAGCAGTATGGAGTTACCGCAAAAAATTGAAAATGAAACTGCCTTATAACCCAGCAATTTTACTTCTGGAAATATAGCCTAACATACCTGAAACACTAATTTCAAAGAATATATGCACCATTATTTACAATAGCCAAGATTTGGAAGCAGCCAAGGGCCATCAGTAAATGAGTGGATAAAAAAAGCTGTGGTATATTTACACAATGGAGTACTACTCATTTGTGAAAAAGAAAGAAATCTTATCTTTTGTAACAGTATGGATGGACCTGAAAGGTATTATGCTAAATAAAATGAGCCAGTCAGAAAAAGACAAATGCCATATAATTTCACGAAAATGTGGAATCTAATGAACAAAATAAACAAAGAAAGAAAATAGAAACAGACTCTTAAATTACAGAGAACAGACTGATGACTCTCAGATGGGAAGGATTTGTGGGGCTGGGGAAAAAAGTAAAGGGATTAAGCAAAAAACAAAAACAAAAAACTAATAGACAATAGTATGGTGATTGCCAGAGGGACATGGAATTGGATAAAGGGAGATAAATGGGGATGGAAAGAGATTTGACTTGGGGTGGTGAACACAAATACAATACGCAGACAATCTATAAAATTGTACGCTAGAAACCTATATAATTTTATTAAGCAATGCCACCGCAATAAATTCAATTAAAAAAAAAAAACACTTAAACTACACACACACACACACAATTAGCATAAACAGCATGGCTGATACAAAATGTATATCAGATTATTCTGCTGCACCACCAGCCCCTCCTTGCCCGTGGAGAAATGGGTGGGGTGGGTGGAGACAGCTGAAAAGTGAGAGGTGGAAGGTTATGGTGGTGTGGAGACAAATGAAATAGGAGAGCAGCTTCTTCCTGGAGGGCAATGGAGCTCTCCCCAGCTGTTCCCCACTCTGCTTGCTCTCTCAGCATTCTCTCCCATTTTAATTATCACCAGCTGGAGCCACTTAACCCCAACTGTTTACATATTACTGAAGCATCTGTGTGAATGAAGCACTGTAAGCTCCAGATAGCACCAAACCAAATAATGTTTGTCCTGATTTCTCTTGGTATACCTTTACCTTTTAAAATAGATTACTCTGAGGGATGGGAAGAATGACATAGACCAGATTATTTATCAGGGTTATCTTGTGTCATATCCCAAGAACTGGCCACACCTGGACTCATCCTGAGTTGCACTTTCTATAACATCATTGCTTAATTTATGGATTTAAAGTCCAAAAAAGTTAAGGAAAAAAATATATGTATATATGCATCAAGATGTATGTTGTTATCCACCCTCTTGGAAGAAACCAAAAGGGGGATTTATGAGAACTTAATTTATGGTAAAAACAGTTTTGTGAATTAGGGAGATGGTGTCCAGTTTGTAGATTTGGGTGTTGGAGATTAAAGATTTTAGAAGACATTACAAAATAGTTGATTTGCCTATTTTCTTTGAAAATATCAACCTGTTTTTTGTGTCTACCCAGCCCTTTCTCTTCCTCCTTTCTTATGCCTGAAGTGCCTCCCCATGTCATTTGCATGGGTGTCTTCTACCTGTCCTGTAAACTTACCTCAGCCATCCCCTGACTACTTCATTCTGGCTCTCTCTAGACATTTTTTAAAGCATATTTTACTGATTATGCTGTTCAAATCATCCCAATTTTTTTCTCCTTTGCCTCCCTCCACCCAATATTCCCCCTCTCTCTAGCAATTCCCCCCGTTAGTTCATGTCCATGGATCATGAATGTAAGTTCTTTGGCTTTACCCTTTTCTATTCTATTCTTAACACCCATTATTTTGTTCAATTATGTTTCTTAATCCTTGCAGTATTCTCTCCTTTCTCCCTCCTCCCAGGTGACAACCCTCCAAATAATCCCCAAACCTATGATTCTGTTCATGTTCTGGTTTAGTTTGTTTTTGTTTTTATTTTTTAGATTCAGTTATTGATAGTTGTGAGTTTGTTGTCATTTTCCTGTTCATAGTTTTGATCTCTTTCTCAAATAAGTCCCTTTAACATTTCATATAATAATGACTTGGTGATGATGAACTTCACCTTTACCTTGTCTGGGAAGCACTTTATCTGCCCTTCAATTCTAAATGATAGTTGTGTTTAATAATTTTGGTGTAGATTCTTGCTTTTCATCACTTAGACTACTTCTTGCCTGCAAAGTTTCTTTTGAGAAATCAGCTGATAGTTTTATAGAAATCCCATAATAGGTATCTCTCTGCTTTTCTCATGCTGCTTTTAAGGTTCTCTCCTTATCTTTAACCTTTGGCATTTTATTTCTGATGTGTTTTGGTGTGGTCCTCTTTGGGTCCAACTTGTTTGGGGTTCTCTGTGCTTCCTGGACTTGTATGTCTATTCCCTTTACTAAATTAGGGAAGTTTCCTTTCATTATTTTTTCAAATAAGCTTTCAATTTCTTGCTTTTTCTCTTCTCATTCTGGCACCCCAGTGAGTTGGATGTTGGTATATTTAAAGTTATCCCAAAGGTTTCTAATCCCCTCCTTAATTTTTTCAATTCTTGTTTTTTCTTTCTGTTCTGGATGAATGTTTATTTCTTTCTTTTGTTCCAAATTCTTGATTTGAATCCTGGATTCTTTCCCATCACTGTTGGTTCCCTGTATATTTTTCTTTATTTCACTTTGTATAACCTTCTTTCTTCCTTTATTTTGTGGCTGTCCTCAGTAATTTCTCTGAGCATCCTGATAGGTTGAACTCTACATCTGATAGGTTGGCTATCTCTGTTTCATTTAGTTCTTTTCCTGGGGCTTTGTTCTGTTCTTTCATTTGGGCCATGTTCCTCTGCCTCCTCAATTTGGCAGCCTCCCTGCATTTGTTTCTGTGTATCTGTTTCTGTGTATCAGGTAGAGCTGCTTTGATACCATGCCTTGGCAGTATGTCCTAATATAGTAGGTGTCCTGTAGGGTCCAGTGGCATAGCCTCCCCTATCACCCAAGCTGGGTACTTAAGGTGTGCCCTTCGTGTAGGCTGAGTACACCCTCCTCTCATAGTTGAGCCTAGGTTGATGTTGGCAGATCAAAGGGTCGGGGATTTGCCCAGGCCAGTCAGCTGCAAGGACTGGCTGTGGCCACTTACCACCACCCTCCACCCTCCATGGAGGATCAGCTGTGCAGGGGCAGGCGGTGGTGCTCTGATGTTATCTGTACCTGTTCACTGGATGCGCAGGTCCTGGGGTTTCATGGGATGTGCAGGCCAAGGTCAGCCTCCACCTATGTTATGTCCAGGGCCACCCTGCCTGAGCCAAATGCAATCTAAGCTAGCTACTTGTGCTGGCCTTGGAGATTCCCAGGTGAAACCATGCTGTGAATCTAAGCAGCTGCTGCTAGTGCCGAGCCTTGAGCTCACTGAGGCAGCTGTTGCTTGTGTCAGAGGCTTTAGGAAGCTGTAAAGCATGAGCCAAAACCAGCCATTCTATGGAAAAGCAGCTTGGGTGGGCCTGTAAGTTGGATGGGGCAGTCTCTGACAATTTCCATGGTGGGTCAGAGTTAGCCAGGTTGATGGAGTCTCAGACATGGCACCAGCTTGTTGGCTCTGTGGCTCTGTAGGGGGACAGTTTAGAAAAAGAGATAGTGGCCTCTGCTTACCTTGGTGCCAGACACTTAGTTCCTCCCTGTAAACTACTAGTTCCTTTCAAGCTGCTAGTCCAGTGCTGGAGCTCAGAGGGAGGGAGTCGGATCGGAGCAGGTGAGTCCATGTGTGGGATAAGATGAACTGCTTGGTGCTCCAGAAGTTTCTTTCACTGACTCAACCTTTGCTGGTTTTTGCAGCCAGGTGTTGTTGGGACTTATCTTCCTGGCACTGAAACCCTGGGTTTGGAGGCCTGGTGTGGGGCTGGGACTTCTTGTTCTTGAAGTATCCCTCTCAAATTTTTATACACCACATGTGTGTGTATGGGACCAGTCCCTCCTACCCATCTCGATGGATGTGGTTTCTTTATTTTTCTAGTTGTCAAACTTCCAATCAACTCGATTTCTGATGATTCTAGCTGATGGTTGTTCTTTATTTTAGTTGTAATTTTGATGTGGTTGTGCAAAGAGCTATGTCTGCCTAAGCAGCTATCTTGACCAGATCTCTCTACCATTTCTTTAGCATTGTGTCTACCACCACACCACATGCTTTATTTTCATGGTACCAATGTCTCCTTAACCAATTATTTTCAGAGATTGGGCTTTTTCAGAAGATAGCCTGACAATTCTACTCTACTGGAAAAGTTAGGCAGTACTGGTCCTTCCACAGAACGTCTTATTTTTTCCCAGAAAACTGGAATTTGATCGTCTTTTTTTCTGGTCTGTCTACTCTAGTTACTTTCTAAATAATACTCCATCCCCATCCCTCTTTAGTATTAAGATGTCCTATATTGAACACATCTTATCATAGGGAATGAGCTTTATGGTGTTTGCTTCTTAGAGAAGAACATGCAAGATATATGGACTGAATGTTTGAGTCCCCCGCCCCCCCAAATACACATGTTGAAGCCCTACCTCACAGTGTGATGGTATTTAGAAGTGGATCTTTGAAAGGTAATTAGGTTTAGATAAGGTCCTAAGAGAAGGACCTCCAAGATGGGATTAGTGTCCTTATAAGAAGAGTAGATTCTGAAACTTGCTTTCTCTCCGTCATGTGAGGATACAGTGAGAAGGTGACTACCTGCAAGCTGGGAGAATGCTCTTATGAAACACCATATCTGCTGGTACCTTGATATTGGACTTTCCAGTCTCCAGAACTATGGGAAATGAATGTTGTTTGAACCACCTAATCTATGGTATTTTGTAATAGCAGATTGAGGTGACTAAGGCACAAGCCAAACTACTTTTATGGTATCATTGGATTATTTATTCCCTTCAGGGCCACAGTGGCCTAGGATGGAATGCCAGCTCCTCCCATTTACTAGCTTTGAGAACTTAGGCACATTTCCTAACTTGTCTGTGTCTCAGTTTCCTCATCTATAACATAAGATTGATAATAGTATCTACTTTTAGGGTTGTTATGAGGATTAAATGAATTAATGCACTGATTTCACACTTTCCAATCAAAACCTAGTCTTCTTTAGTTTTCTATATTTCAGTGAATAACCTCATTATCTACCTACTTGTGTAAACTGGATATCCAAGAATCAGTCTTAACCTCTTATTACCATACCTGACATATCACCAAATTCAGTTGATTAATATTTACCAAGTTATGTATTCCACCAAGTTCTATTGATTTCATCTTCTAACTATCCACCATATAATCTCATTCCATCCTCATTGGTCCATGCTACAAACAACTCACCCCCAGAACTCCCGTAATTACTTTTAAACTAGGTCTTTTTGTAAACACTCATTTTCCTCTAGAATAACTTATACTCAACAACCAAAGAGATTTTTTTTTCCTCTAGGCAAACAAGATCATGTTCTTCCAAACTTAAAATGCTTACATAAATTCCTGTCACTAGTAAGACAAAATCTTTAACAAGGCCTACACGTTTCTTTACTCTGGAGCCCTACTATTGTCCCACATGTGCTCAGCACTTACTCTATTAACTCCTGCTCTTCCTTTGGATTTTCACTGGGTCTCCATTTCTTTAAGCAAGTATTTCTTGTCCTTCTGCAGGTTCCTCTTTTATAGCACCATATGCCTTGGTCTTATAAATCTTACCATGGTTGAAACTGTTCATTTATTAGTTTTGTTTGGCTATTTAACACATCTTTTCTACAGATTGTGAGCTCTGTGAGGGTAAGGTCTTAATTAGCTTGTGCTGCTATACCAGAAATACCATAGATTGGGTGACTTAAACCATAGACACTTATTTCTCATGTATAAACTATCTACATATATAATATCTAAGTATATATCTGCAGTATACTGCCATCAGACTATATATAGTCAAGTGTTGTACTATGACATTTGGTCAATGGTGGACTGCATGTATGACAGTGGGCCCATAAAATTAAAATGGAGCTGGAAAATTCTTATTGCTTAGTGATGTCATAGCTGCCCTAATGTTGTACACAATGTGTTACTTATGTGTTGTGGTGCTGGTATAAACAAACCTATTGTGCTACCAGGTTTATAAAAGTATAGTACATACAATTATGTATAATCACAATACCTGATCATGGCAATAAATGACTATGTTACTGGCTTATGTATTTCCTACAATATAGTTTTTATCATTACTTTGGATTGTACTCTTTCTATTTATAAAAATGTTTGCTACAAAACAGTATTCCATATTATGCTGGCAGCAACTTCAGGTATCTCATGTTTATCACTTATCTTGATTGCATCATTTTCTTTTATGCTTGCTTTCATCTTGTGTTGTTTTGTCCATCATGGCACTTGAACTTACAAAATCCACTGCTAGTGTAGACAATAAAAAAGAGGCTATGTTGAGTGATTGACCTGGAAACTAATTAAGAGTGATTAAAGACTACAAAGGTGGAAAATCAGTGATGGCTATTGCTTGCCAGTCAGGCATGTCCCATTTCACAATAGCTACTATCTTGATGATCAAGAATAAAGTGATAAAACATCTGCTTCTTTGAAGGTAACAAAACTAACAAAAAATTTGAGAAGGACCTATGTTAGGTATGGCTAAACTTCTAACGATCTGGATTAAAGACCAGACACAGAAGTGGGTCCCTCTCAGTACCATGGTGATCGCAGCTGAAATAAAAGGTTTGCAATGCTAGAAGAAAAGGCTGGGCCCAACTACAGTGTTGGGCTTACTGCTTGCTCCAGGTGGTTTAAATTATTCAAGAATCTTTCTTTATTACATAATGTAAAAGTGAGTGGTGAATCCTGTAAGAGTTGATGTGAAGACAGCTGAAGGATTTTTGAAAACTCTAGATAAAGTGATTGTAGAGGATAATTATTTATCAAAGCAAGTATTCAATGTGGATCAAACCCTTTTATTCTGGAAACAGATGCCTGAAAGGACTTTCATCCATAAGGAAGCCAAGTCAATGCCAGGTTTCAAGGCTTTAAGGACAGGAAGACAGTCTTGCTTGGGAGTAATGTTGCAGGCTACACATTGAAACCGTTGGCGATCTGACACAGTGAGAACCCAAAGGGCCTTCGAACATGTCAGTGAGCATACACTGCCACTGTGCTACAAGAGCAAGAAGTAATGGATGGCCCAGTTCCTCTTCTAAGATGCCCTGCTGTGTCATGGAATGGAGAAGTACTCTTTGGATAACATATATCTCAATATTTCACTTATTGTTGATAATGCTCCTAGATATCCTCCTTTTATTGGTGATCTTCACCCCAATATCTAAAGTGGTGTTTTTTGCTTCAAACACCAACCAACAGATCCAGCCAATAGATCAAGGAGTTAGAAGAGTTCTTAAGGCCTCCTACCTGAAGAGGAACTTTGCCCAGGCTATTGCTGTAACTGAGGAAGACACTGAGGAGACCCTGACTTAATTCTGGAAGGATTACAATATCTATGACTACATTAAGAACCATGCTTGGGCTATGTCACCAAGGAGTACATGAATAGCTTCTGGAAGAGGACACTCAAGAGGTTTGTCCAGGGCTTGAAAAGATTTGCTAAGGATGAGGAGGATGCAAAAGTCAACCAGGCATGGTTGTATTGGCAAACAGCTTTAACTGGGTGTGGATGAGGATGCCATTGAGGAGCTCTGAGGGGTGGTGCCTGAGGAATTGACCAATAAGGAGTTGTGGGAACCAGAACAGAAGAAACACATAGCTGAATAATAGGCAAGAGAAAAGGAAATACCAAGAGTAGAAAAAGAAGAACCCCTAAGAAAATTCACAGTGAAGGGTTTAGCAGAACCTTTTGCAGACCTCAACAAGCTCCTTAAAAAATATTTAGAGCCCTGGCTGGTGGCTCTGTGGATAAGGTGCCGGCCTGAGAACCCAAAGGTCGCTGGTTCGATTCCCAGCCAGGGCAACATAACCAGGTTGCAAACCAGGTCTCCAGCCTGGTCTGTAGCTGGAGGCAGGTGAAAGGCAACCATACATTGATGTCTCTCTACCTCTCTGCCTCTTTCCCTTCCCCCTCTCTCTGGAAATAATAAGTAAAATCTTAAATATATATATTTAAAGTCACCCTGGTGTGTGTATGTGGGGGTGTGTGGCTCAGTGGATTGGCACTGGCTTGTGAACCCAAGAGTTGCTGGTTCTATTCTCAGGGCACATAACCAGGGTGCAAGCCAGGTCCCCAGCCAGGTCTATATCTGGAAGCAGGTGAAAGGCAACCATACATTGATGCTTCTCTCCTTCCTCCTTCCCTGCCCTTCTCTTTGATAATAATGAATAAAATTAAAAAAAAAAAGTTTAAAATGATAAATTCTCCCAACACTGACATATTTCATTACTAGGGAGGAATGTTTGTGGTCTGTTAATCTGCTTACAAGCAAATCTATGACAGAAAAAACAACAACAACAAAAAAAAACAAGCAAACCACCATGGCCACACTTCTGAAAAGAATGACACCTCCTCAGGAAGAGCCTAGGGCAGGGCCTTCAGGAGGTGTTCCAGAAGAGGGCATTGTTGTCATAGGAGATGATAGCTCCATGGTGTTATTGCCCTGGAGATCTTCCAGTGGGACAAGATGAGGAAGAGGAAGACAGTAATAAGAGATATGGATGACCTTGACCCTGTGGAGGCTTAGGCTAAGATGTGTTTTTGTCTAAGATTTTATCCAAAAATTATTTAAAAAGTAAATATATATATATATGTATATATATATATATATATATATACATATATATATATATATATAAAATAGAGAAAAAGCTTATGGGATAAGAATTAAAGAAAGGAAATATTTTTGTATTGCTATAACAATGTATTTGTTTTAAGCTATGTGTTATTATAAAAGAGTCACAAAGTTAAAAAAAAATTAGCACTGACTGGGTTGGCTCAGTGGGGTGAGCATCATCCCGTCAAACCAAAAGGTTGCCAGTTAGATTCAGTTTTGGTTCAGGGCACATGTCTGGGCTATGGGCCAGGTCCCCAGTTGTGGGTGTGCAAGAAGCAACTGATGTTTTTGTTGCACATTACTGCTTCTCTCCCTCTTTCTCCCTCCCTTCTTTTTTCTCTAAAAATAAACAAATATATATATATACATATGTATTTTCAGTCAAGATTCTTTTCCTTTTTTATAAAAAAATTTCATTGAGTATAATCGACATATAACATCTTAGTTTCAGGTGAACAATGTAATGATTTGACATTTTATATAAATTTGTTAATTAATTTATTGTTGTATTACAGTTGTTCCATTTTTTCCCCCATTCTCCCCTGTCTCACCCACCCCATTCCCTCCCCTACCTCGTTGTAAAAATAAACTCTTCATAAAAAGTTTAAAAAATTAAGTTTATAAAGTAAAAATGTTACAGTGAGCTGAAGTTAATTTATTATTGAAGGTAGAACAATATTTTAAAGTAAATTTAATGTAACCTAAGGGTACAGTGTTTATAGAGCCTACAGCCATGTCCAGCAATGTCCTAGGCCTTCACTGTCATGCCCCACTCACTGACTGGCTCACCCACAGCTACTTCTAGTCCTGCAAATGCCATTCATCGTGAGTGCCCTCTCCAGGTGTACCACTTTTTATCGATATATCATATTTTTACCTTTTAAATGTTTGACACACAAATACTTATCATTGTATTACAATTGCCCAAAGTATAAAGTATAGTAACATGTAGTACAACTTTGTAAGCTAGGAGCAGTAGGCTATACCATACCACCTCAGTACGTAATTAATGGGCAATACTACCTAGGTTTGTATAAGTGCACTCTGTGTTGTTCACACAATGATGGAACTGCCTAATGACCTATTTCTCAGAGTGTATCCCCATTGATAGGCATGCATGACTACACACACACACACACACACACACACACACACTTGCACACAGAGTTGTGATGGCATAGAGCCTGAACAGTGAACAGGTGTATGAGGAGCTGGAGACTATTAGAATGCCCTAGTCATAAAGCAGCAAGACCCTGAACTGCTTCTGTGAAAATGACAAGAAAAATCTTTGATGTATGAAGTACTGTGAGGAAAGAATTGACATGAAGGGCCAGAACAGCTAGTGAATCAAGTTTTCTGAGTACAGAGATCCCCACTGGATGTCTGCAAGAGCATGAATGTGGTGTAGACGATGCACATCCCTCACCTGCACATCCATGCTCAGATGAGCCTCCAATACGTAGGGGTTCAGGTGGGACTGAGAAAACCCATGTGGAAACAAGTGCTTCTACATCGTTTTTTATTAAGATGGGCCTTTGATTTGCACCTGTGACATCTATTTGCAGAATTTGACTCATTTTACATTTTAGGTTCATGTTCTTCTCATTGTTTTGGCCCAGAAATAAACAGCATGCTCAGAGTCATCACTGAGAAAAAAGGCTGAATATCCCCTTTTTAGGTCTTTTGAACTAATTTAGGGTTCATTTTCATGGGTTTACTGTGGTGGGATATCAATTACACTAAATGCAAAGTGCATCTTGGTTGCTCTGCTACAGGGGCCATGGTCCAATTATTTTGAAGGACACAGGGATATAGTTGGAAATTAATTTTAAAAGGTTTTCATCCCTAACTTTATTAAATAATAAAAATTAAAACACCATACAAATCATTTGTGTATTTTTATTTTGCATAGTTTTTTAGTCTTTGACTGTTTACATATGTCTCAGTTACTCATGTTTCCAATTTTATTTACTGTTTTAATTTGATACACAAAATATTACCCATATTTCTATATATGCTCCTAAAATATCCTTTTTCATGAATCCATGATATCTCACAGGTTTAAGGACCTCAATTTATTTTATCATTCTTCTACTTGAACATTTTAGATTTATTCCCAAATTTTCACTCTTAGATAATGTTGCAGTTTATATAGCATTTCCCCCTGTTAGTTTATTTACCAAACAGAAATTCCACAAGTTAAACAGTAAACATCTCTTGAACTGCTAATACCTATTGCTAAATTCTTTTAAAGGGTTACAGCAATTAATATATTTAAAGTGTATGAAAGAAACAAATAAGAGTTGTATACTCACCATGTACAGTCTCCTGTTTTAGGTATTTGAAGCTGTTGGGAGATTAAAAAAAAAAAACAACAAAAAAACAGCGTTATGTTAAGACTTGGAATTACGTGGTTGGAAAATACAGAAACAAAAGGAAAAACAAGTCTTAGAAGGATATAAAATTGTGGAGTAAGAAATGAAGGAAGCCCAGGAGATATTGAGAAGATACCAGCTATGTTAAAAATGGAAAACTGGATTTCTTAAACATAGGGTTGAGGTTGAATGAGATTGCTACAGGAGAAACACAAGTGTTTTAGGGTGAGCCCTGGATTAATTTTGTGGGGCTTCAGTAACAAACTTCCACAAACTGTGTAGCTTTATATAACTATTCATTGTCTCACAGTTTGGGAGGCTAGAGGTTCAAGATGAATGTGGTGACAATGCTGGTTTCTTCTGAGGGCTATGAGGAACAGACAGTCGATTTCATCTCCCTCTCCTACCTTCTGGTGGCCTCTCTCTGGTGTTCCTTGGCCTGCAGGTGATATTCCTAGATCTAGCTTCATATTCTCTTCTCTCTAGATCCAATTTTCTGTGTCCAAAATTCCCCTTTTCATAGGAACACAGTACATTGGATTAGAGCTCACCTTAATAGCCTCATCTTAACGTGAGCACCTGCAAATACCACTTCCAAATAAGGTTACATTCACAGGTATTGGGAGGGGGGTACGTGGACTCCAACATCCTTCTGGGAGACTCAGTTTTATTTTGTATTAGTGTCAGGTGCCCTGGATAGTAGTTAGGAGATGTTTTATATTCTTTTATTTCTTATTGAAACCCAGGGCATATATTATTTTTACAAGACATTTCAACTTGGACTAGTCATATTTCAAGTGTTCAGTAAGTAGACTTATGTGGCTAGTGACTTCTTTATTGGACACCACATCTCTAGAGTGATCCTTCTAAAATGCAAACTTGATTATATCACTTGCCTGGTCAAAAATCCTTCATCATCTCCCATCGCCTATTACACAATGTTCTGACTTCATAGAAGGACCTGAAAGGCTCTTTATGATCTGTCCCCTGACTAGCAGTATGGCCTCATCTTCCTGTTCCTAGTTTATACTCCAGCCATACAGAACAAGTTGTAGTTCCAGAACATTCCATCTGATCCTTCCAATGCCTTTATGTGACCTCCTCCCACTGTTGGAATGGTCTCCTTGAGTGTCTACCTGGCAAGAAGCTACTGATCCTCCCAGTACCAGCCCAGCATTACCTCCTCAGTGAAGTCATCCCTGACAGCCCAGGTGGGAACAGGCATTCTTTTAACTATGAACTTTGTACCTGCGATCATATTTGTACTGACTGAAATTGTTTCCTGTCTGCCTTCACCAAACCATGAGCTCCCCAAAGACAGGGGTGTCTTTTCATGTTTGTATTATTAGCATCTCCCCTGGGTGTTTGGCACCCAGGAGGTGTTATGCAAATACTAGCTGAATGAAAGAATGAATAAAAAGAAGTAAAAGTCTCCAAGGTTTTGAGCTCAGGTAGATAGGACAGGGGTTTTGCTTTCATAAGAAAGAAGAATTTATCAAGGAATTTTACAACATTATAATATTTTAAAAACACCTTTTCTGTGTAGCATACAACTATAGTGCAAGGGTTATAGAACAGGAATCATTGGCCATGGAAGAGTTCATCTGTGACTCTCAACTTACTGATCATAGGATAAAGGAAACTTGCAACCAATGCTTTAAAAACATTAAATCATAAGTGGACATGTTTTTGGTGAATAACAGAAAGGTGAAGAAGATTTAAGGCACTTGAGAACTAATGCAAAAATAAGGAGGCTCTATGATCTATACAAATATTTCTTTTTTATTTTAATATTTATTGTATTTTTTCCATTACCATTTAGTCTGCTTGTACCCCTTTCTTCCTAGCAATCACCATACTGTTGTCCATGTCCATGAGTCCTTTTTCCATTTTGCTCAACCCCTCCACCCCTTAAACACCCCCACAGCTGCCATCTGTTCTTCATCTATGAGTTTGTCTCTGTTTTGCTTGTTAGTTCAGTTTGTTCATTAGACTCTCTATATGAGTGAAATTAGATGTTATTTGTCTTTCTCCAAATGGGTCATTTCACTTAGCATAATGTTCTCCAGGTCCATCCATACTGTCACAAAGTAGACTTTTCTTATTTTTTTATGGCCAAGCAATATTCCATAGTGTAAATGTTCCATAGTTGTTTTATCCACTCATCTACTGATAGACACTTGGGGTGCTTCCCTGTCTTGGTGATTGTAAATAATGCTGCAATGAACATAAAGGTGTTTACATTATTTTGAATTAGTGTTTTGGGTTCCTTTGGATATATTCCCAGAAGTGGGATCACTGGGTCAAAAGGCAGATCCATTTAAAAATTTTTGCTATATCTTCATGCTGCTTTCCACAGTGGCTGCACCAATCTGCTTTCCCACCAACAATGCATAAGGGATCCCTTTTATCCACATCCTGAACACCACATGCTTATTGATTTACTGATGATAGTCATTCTGACAGGTGTGAGATGGTAACTCATTGTGATTTTAACTTGCATTTCTCTGATGAATAGTGACATTGAGCATATTTTCATATGTCTATTGGCCATCTGTATGTCCTCCTTGGAAAAGTAGGTCCTTTGCCCATTTCTTAATTGGGTTGTTTTGTCCTTGGTGTTGAGTTTTGTAAGTACTTCATAAATTTTGGATATTAGCCCTGTATCAGATGTATTGGAGAACATGTTCTCCAATTCTGTGAGTTGTCTTTTTATTTTATGGATGTTTTCCTTTGCTGTGCAAAACCTTTTTAGTCTGATATAGTCCTGTTGTTTATTTTTTCTTTTGTTTCCCTTATCTGAGGAGTATATTTGATAAAAAAATTTCTACAGGCAATGTCCAAGATTTTTCTGCCTATGTTTTCTTCAAGGATTTTTATGGTTTTGGGTTTAACATTTGGTATTATTTAAATTACTTATTAAATTTGGTATTATGTCTGGCAAAAGTTATTTTTACAAGTGTAACTGTATAAATTATTATTGAAGTCAATTTCCAAGGCTAAAGTGTAAGAGACGATTTTCCAGTCAGTTGTCACCCAAGAGCCCACACTTCCAGTGCTGTGATTATTTCAAGGTGAAAGGTGAGAAGAAATGTTCCTTTAAGGTTCATTCAGCTGGGCTGTCAGTAATGGTGATCTCAGTCGCAGTAATGTTTTAGCCTGTTGGCTCTGAAAGGATTTACTCTTTTGTACAAAGAGATAGTACAATGGTGGTGTAAAAGATAAAAAGAAATGAGATTTAGAAAAAGTGGATTTCTGTGTCCACAAAATAGCTTTTTATTCAGGGAATTTTTAATGGGAATTAGTAGTATTGTTTCACATAAAGGGCTAGATTAATGCAGTGTGATGAAAGGTAGGTGTATTTATAGTTTAAAAATGTATACTTCTCTGTGACATTATTTGTGAATTAAAAATCAGACATGAGTATAAGACTGTTTCCTATGTTATTATTGAAACACTTCTATTTTACATTTATAAGCACATATGTAGATTGTTTAAATATTATATTTAGAAGATCTCTTTTATGTATCTGAGATGGTGAAAGAGAGCAGATCCACCCAGGCATTGAGAAACTAGAATTAAATTCCTTTCTGTAATTTTAGTCAACGGCCAAGTCTTGGTTAGAGTACAACTTCTGAAAATGATGGCCTTAAGCAGGCTTTGGGGGAATCATTTTATACATTTTGAAAAAGTTCTAATGAACAAAAAATATAGTACCACCTCATGCTAAGAGTTGACAGAGAAAAATCAATGGCTTTAGAAATAAATAGGCCTTATTTTTATTTTATTTGTTTAAGATCTCTCTGGATTTCAGAGATCCAGTTTAATCCATTTGTTTTACAAATGAGAAAATTGAGGCCTGAAGATGCTGAGCAACCTGTCTAAGGTCTCACTAGTCTGGGCAGAGCTAAGACAATTTCAGTTAAGCCCAATGCATTTTCTGGGGTATCACATTGAGGAAAGAGTGGGGTAGGGGAGGCACTAGAGCCTTTGGGCTTTTAACAGTTAACTGTTCTTACTATTTTCTCAATGAAAAGTTCACAATCTCATTTTAGTGTGGAGGTTAAAGTGAAAAACGGATGAGAGGGATGAAAAGAGAAGAGAAATAGAGTATGTGTCTGATGCTTGGGTTTACCTTGACCTTCACTGTCTGTGGGATTTGGGCAACTCACAGCATCTCTGAACTTCAGCCTCCTCTGTTAACATTTGCCTTTTGCTGTCATTGTGATGGACATTCTTGGCCTTCACATTTCTCCTCTTTTTGAGACAACAGCTTGATTTCCTTTATTGGAATTTACTTTTCCTCCTTAGACCATTATTTAAGGTTCCTGTGATTGTCTCAGCAAAGGGTGGGCAAGTCATTCTAACTAGTTTATCTGAGTCTCTCTGGGACTGAGAGGATTACAGAAAGGCTTTCCTTGGTGATGATTCCCTGAAGAGATAGCCATCAGTCCTTGCTATTTGGATTTCTGGAATCACCTTTGCTCCTGTCTCCTCCCAGATGAACAGATGTTTTGTTTCCATATTTCCTTTAAGTAATTGAATTGATCAGCATCTTTCTATTTCAGTTTTCTGCTTAAGTTAGCTACATTTAGTTTCTGTTGCTTATAACCTAGATTCATATACTACTGCTAGACTTATGAGGCTAAAATAAAAAGTAAGCTTCTAGTCAGATGGATATTTTTATCCATATGTATATTCCTCCTTTCATTCTTCAGAATTTTCTAAATTCCATTAAGTTAGCATTGTGGCTTTCAGGGTTACAAAGAGAAAGGAAGGGTTAATAAGGAGCTAGTACCAAAATAGAATATTCAAGTATGCAAGTTGACAGTCTTGAAAATGAAGCTAAGTTGAAGTATTTTGTGAACTCCTTTATCTTCTCCTTTAACATATCAAGAGGTAAGCCAGCGAACCTGATTATGTAATTTTTGTTTTTGTGTTGTTTTGCTTTTTTGACCATATAGTTTTAAATGTGGGAAGTGTTGGCAAACTGGAAGAAGGTAAAAAAAAAAAAAAAAAAAAAAATGTGGGGAAAAAGATGTTCTTTTCCCCCCACCTGGACTAAGGTTAGGACAACTAATCATGAGATGTGTGTCTCTTTCTGGGCTGAAGGCTTAGATGGGGTTGCGTGGTGGTTCACAGATATAGGGGCTCCTGCCCTAGTTTTTCCACTGCAGTCTGGAAGCAACAATCTCAGCAGCTGCACAACCATATCCAAGTGACTTTTGCTCTACAGGGTTAGATGGGAGAGAATCTTGAGTTTAGGTGTCCTGAGTATCCCTTAGATCCCATGTGTTGGAAAAATTCAGAAGTTCAAGTATGTTCTCTGCGGAGATGGGAAAGGAAGCTGAAGGTGCTCATGAGTTTATCTAAAGGGTTTGTCCTTGTGATGGGGACAAAGTCCACAGCCAAGGGCTACAGTGTGGACATCTGAACCAGAGGTGAACTGGGAGCCCCAGTTTACCTTAGGGAAGATAATAGCCCTAGTGAGAGCTGGAGTGAGGTTCAGTTCAGAAAGAAGGTGACCAGTGCTCAGGAACAGCATAGCCTCAGCCAGGAGAAAGCCTGTAACTTTCAGCAGCAACAGGCACCCATACCCACAGAATGATCAGAAATGGGACTGGTTGTACCAACTAGTCAGCAATTGATGGAGCAGCCAGACCAGCCACTCTGTGGTTAAGATCAATATGGGCCCAGAGAACAACTTCTTCTAAAAGAACCTATTTCTACCCTGCCAAACCCTGCAGGCCATGTTCTTTCTCACACCTAAATGCTTTCTTAAAGATGATTGGAAGGCTCAGAACTTTGAAACAATGAGATTTACTTGAGTCTTTTACGCAGAGACTGAGTTAAATTAGTGTTAATTTAGATTACCAGATAGCGCCAGTGTTTTGTCCACCCCACCTTTCTTTGTATAACTGAAGGTGGAATTACTAGCCTGTGTACTGGAAAGTCCAATAGTATCCAGCATTATTTGCATACAGGGGTTCAAAGAATACCTGCAGCATTCTCTTTCCATCTCTCAGGTCTGTTTTATTTTTTATTGACTTTATTGTTAGGGAGGATTTTAAAAAATGGGTGATTTTTAGAAAGGGAGAGAGAGAAAGAGAAAAAACAAACAAACATTGACTTCTTATTCCATGTATTTATGCATTCATTGATTGCTTCTTGTATGTGCCCTGGCCAGGAATTGAACCCACAACCTTGGTGGCATATTGGGATGACACTCTAACCAACTGACCTACCCGGTCAGGGCCTAGGTGGGATTTAACAGTGGTGGTAAAGAAGATGACCAGCAGCTCATTATGCTCATTAATACCCTAGCATACTGATCAAAGTTCCCAAAACGACTCTGGTCTGTTGGGTCACACATCCTCCCTTATGGAGGGAGGGGTTGGACTATGTAATTGTTGTCCTCACCTGAGGGAGAGGAGCCTTTTCTGAAAGGAAAAGTGCTGGACTAACATGTTTAAGTGATGTTGTCTAGAACTTAACTGCGGCTATAAAGCCATACTTTGATCGTGGTTCTACCTGATGCCTGAGAGAAAGCAGTCTGGGAAATTATAAAGTGCCCAGGGTCTTTTACATATGTGCTTCTGGAATTTGGAAATGGCAAGACTTACTAAAGGAGTTTGAGGACCCAGGATCCTCCACAGATGTGACATTATGAAACTGAAGTGTCTACTAGGTCCTCGCTTCCCTTCTTCACTTGGTTGTCTAATTTATTCTTTATGACCAACTCAGGCAGTGCTTCTTCCAGGAAGCCCTTCAAGTGCTGCAGTAAGTTCCTTTCCCCCGTTCCCATAGTATCCCTACTATGGGATCACATAATTTATTGTCTCAACTGGTACACACGTGAGCTGAAAATTATTAATACTAATTTTAAAAATTATGCTAAAATAATAGATATAAACTGGAATTGTCTCAAGCAATGGGACATGTGGTCCTCCTATCTATGATAATTACTTGTCTTTCTTTCCCACTAGCTGGTGAACCATTTGATGATGGACACAGTGTGTGATAAATTCAGTTTAATGTTCTTGGGAGTTGGCAAATTTACTTAGCCTGTCTAGAGATAGAGGGTTAATACATTCTTCAGATACATTTGGTCAATTCCCTTCCCCTATTTATTTTTGAATGTTTATATATATATATTTATATATATATATATATAAAATATATATATATTTCTTATGTATCTTTCTCTTCAATGTGGATGAGGCTAATTACATGATTCCACTTTGTGCAATCTGAACCACCAACAAAAGAGAATCAGGCTGCTTCTACCAGTGTTTAGATCCAGTAACTAACCCTTTCCTTTTGCTTTATTTGAAAATTCTTATTTCATATACATCACATTATAAACTGACAGCCTAAACATAGTAATAGCTTAATTTATTTTGCTTTTTATGGAAAGTTTGTATATAAATGCATTTCAAAATATAATCTTCTAAACTCACAGATATTTATAATCATTTAGAAATGATTAAAAAAGTTTTCAAATACTTGTAATTATAGAAATTGTTACTTAAATTACAGGACTCTTAGAACAGCTTTATTGCTGTTTAGTTTTGTTTGAATGCTCCTGAGTATGCTATTGAGAGCTTTGATAAATCAAGAGGGCTGGAAGATGGAAATGGCCATAATGTTTAAGTTACATTTCACTTAAATCCATTTAATTAACTATTTTCATAAACGTGGTGTTCTTTTGTAAGAAATATTTTAAACATCATTTTCTTCCATGTTTTCCTCTACAGAACTCCCTCCACCCCAATCCCTGCATGCCTTTGTATTTCTCATTCTTTGGTTTTCTTCCAATGCATGTATATAATTATATGTTCATGTTGTCATGGTGATTCAGGGACAGAATTGTGAGACTCTTGTAATCACTTGCTTAAGCCTGAAACCCGCTGTCCAGCCCAGCTAAATTAGCAATGTAATGCTAGATGTTCAATGCATTCTTGCTATGGATTAATCTGTCATTAAGATATTAAAAAAAATATTTTTAACTGCCAGAATACATTCAACATATAGCCTTAATTTGTATCGCAGATTTCAAAAATGTAGTTCTTCAGCTTCTTACGTTTAAATTTCATTGTGATCTTTTTTTTCAAGATCATATTAAGTCAGATGGCACTTTTCTTTCCAGCTATTTTTTCCTCTCTCTTAAGCATAGTTTCTTCCTAAAAGGAAAGTGTGTTTTTTAACTCACAAAAGCAAGATGTTGGCATTTAAAATATTCATAAAATACATACCTCCATAAATTAAATCTTTCTCCATTTTAGCTTCCTTCCCACATTTATAAAAGCCATAAGATAAACATCATTAATAGTTGTGAATATACTTCCAACTTTTTCTTTTTACCATAACCTGGACACAGTGTGCATACTATATGTCAGTTGACTTCTTTACTCAAGATTTTGCTGACATCTTTTAATGTCAGTTTATGTGGATTTACTTTGTTATTTTTAATATTTGCCTAATAGTCTATTGTATAGATGTAGTGTAATATCTTTGGCAAGTCCCTTAGTACATGACTTTTATATTGTTTCCTACCTTTGCAATTATAAATTATAATAGCGTGGGTGGACATTGGGTACACACATCTTTTTTGGGCTTCTTTGTGTGTGTTCATGATTACACACACACACACACCACACACACATATATATATATATACATATATACACACACATATATGTATACACACACATATATATATGACTTCACAGATGGTGCTAAATATGCCTAATATTCCTCCTGTTTCTTGTATAATTACTGTCACTTATTTCACTTATATACTTATAAATGTTTATATATAAGTGGAATGAATGACAGCAATGATACAAAATATATATATGCACATGCATATATACTTGTGAATTTAATATAAATTAAATGTATTATAACATTATAAAAATAAATTTTATACCAGCAAATTTGAAAATATAGATTAAATGGACAAATTCCTTGGAAGAAGCAAATTAGTAAAACTGACTGAAGAAGAAAAGGAAATGTAAGTCAACCTCTAACAAACACAGAAATTGAATAAGTAATTTAAAATATATCTACAGAGAAAGCCCAGGCCCAGATATATTCAATTGATATATTTCACATATATTCTATCAAATATGTGAAAAAGAAATTATGCTAATCTTTCAGCAATAATTTCAGAAAATAAAGGAAGAGGGAACATTTCCCAGTTCATACTATGAGGCCAGTGTTATTACTCTGATACCAATACAAAGAAAGATATCACAAGGAAACTACAGACTGATAGTCTTCATGAATATAAATACAAAAAAATCCATAACAAAATATTGTAAAACCATTTCTATAAAAAGGTTATACCGTATGATTAAGTAGAACTTATCCCAACAATGCAGTTTGTTTACCATGTAAAAATGAATTAATGTAATATATTATCTTAATAGAATATCTACCCATCTCCTTTGCATACTTTTCTTCCTCTGTCTGTCCCATTAAGGTTAACAACATTCCATAGGGATTTATTCTGGCCTTTGATCTCTCCCTTCTCTGCAGTCCCCTTGGGTGTCCTCCTTTATTACCACAATTTCAATTACTGTCTACATGCTAATTCCGAATCCTATCTCAGTTTGATTTTTTTACCTGAGCTTTAAACTTGCAGCTATACCCACCAATTGGAAATTATTACCAGTTGATGCCCAAGATATCTGAATGTAACATGCCTAGATCTGAACTGTTATCCATAAACTATTCAATCTCCTTTTCCCCCAACCCAAATGAATAGAAATACCACCAAGTTAGAGACTTGGCCATAATTCTTGACTCTATCCTGCCTCCCCTTACCTATTACTAAATCCTGTAAACTCTCACCACCTAAATTTTTCTTGTCCATCCATTTCTCCCCATTCCTACCCCTAGAGCTTTGGTCTGGACCAACTTCATCTCTTGCCTAGATTATTGTGTGATAGTCTCTTACCAAACCCATTTGCCTCTTGCCCTGTTTACCTCCACTTTTCACACCTCAACCAGAGTGATGGTTCTTAAATGCACATTTGATCATGCATTCTCCAACACCTGACTAGCTCTCCATGGGGCTCACAGGGCTCTGGACACTCTGATGACAGTTCAGCCTAATCACCGACTCAGCCCTGATTCTGATAGTTTGTTCTCACCAAGTTTTTCTTGCACATTCCTCTCTTTGCCTTTTTTTTTTTTTTAAGGCATTCCCACTTTCTATTCCTTTTCCCTGACATTTCTTCCCTGAAGTATTCTTCATTATTTCTTGCTCCCTTTAGACATCATCTTCTTCTAGAAGTTTTTTTAATTTTACTTTATTTCTCTTAAATATGTTTTATTTATTTTGCTATTACAGTTGTCCCAATTTCCCCCCTTTGCATCCCTCCAACCAGTACCCCGTTTCCTCCAGCAATGCCCCCCTTTAGGTTCATGTCCATGTGTCATGCATATAAGTTCTTTGGCTTCTCCATTTCCTTTATTCTTCTTAACATCCCCCTGTCTATTCTGTAACCACCAATGTGTACTTTTATTTTTTTTTCCTTTCACATCCAGACAATTCACCATTTAATTACTGCCTTCTGTCAGCTTCTCAAATCATATTAATACAAAATTTTCTTTTCATTATTTTAAAATGACTATGTTAATTCATTTGTTTAAAGAATTACTTTTAAGTAATATGAATTGCAATATTACCAAACACATGCAAAAATATATGCACATTCATATTTTTACACATATTTAAAGTACATACTGGATTTTGAAGAGTTAATACAAAAAATTTAAAATATGCCAATAGCTTATATAATTATTACATGTTAAATGATAGTATTTTAGATATATTGTAGCAAATTAAACCATTTTTATTTTCTTCTTTAATACTTCTTTTACTCTGGAATGCTATTTTTGTAAAATATATCACAGAAGTGGTATATTGCAGAGCTCACTTTTGTGAAAGTTGTCCTAGAGACAGTGCCAAACCCATAGTAAAAAAGGAATTTGTTTTTTGAGTCAGATCCTCCCCCCTCCAATAATACAACTCAACTTTGTTTTGAGCTACTGGAACTACTACTTATTCTTTTTGGAGTTTTCCATCTTAAATAATAGATAGATAGATAGATTGATCGATTGATTTGGCTGAGCACAGATCTTACTTCTTTCAATACCCTCTGTTTTTCCTTCACATGTGTTTTACAAGTTGGAGCCTTCCAGAATTATGGCACTTGCAGTGCTCAGCTGGTCCCCAAAGTAGAAATGATTATGTCTACTAAATTGAGGTAAAAAATAAGTTGCTAAAATTTAAATAATTTTGTAGAATAGTATTCTAGCTATTTTTTGACCTTGTGGTTGACTTCCTATGTGGTCCTAAACTAACCCCTGAACTATTTAAGAGTCTACTGAGGTAGAGATCAGATATGTTCACATTTCAGTAATAAAGTTTATTATAACATTAATTTCTTTTCCCAAGCATCCCCAGGTTTGGGGGCCTTCATGACTGAAAGTGTATATTTCCATGATCTATTTGAAAGGAATCTCATCTAATTTAAATGCTAATATAAGAATATATATTGTGTATGTACATGAATCATATAGTTTAGTAGTTTGCAACTTCCATCCAAACTGGTCTTCATTCTCAGCATCTTTTCGAACCTAAAGATTGACTGATTTCACAACATACCAATGACCAGTTGGTTGCTATTTAAAACATAAATTGCTAACAAAATCTATATATTACACACCCACAAATAAGCACATATTTTGTAACAGTAAATAAGAAAGGTAGCATGTATTCTATGTTATATACATCCATATTTTCTTACTTTTTCCTTCTTCCTTAACTGCATTTGATTTTTCTGAGATATTGCAAGTAACATGATTTCTTTAACCTGGTTCTCCTGATGTAAGTGTAGATACTAGTCAGGACATATCTTTGTATTCACTTTTGATCTTAAAGAATTAATAAAAAGCCTTCAGTTTATAATGGGTCTCATTTTTATGAGTTATTATTGCCTCTCAAAGCAATAATTTGGTTGAATTACTTAAAATAATATTTGAATTTCCCCAGTTTCATTTTTGTAGTATACAATTTCTGACAAAATTTTTATATATTTACACATGTACATATTTTTAACACCTTTGAAATCAAGAAATGACTATGGTTTTGTTGTATTTTTTTCCTTCCTTCCTTCCTTCCTTCCTTCCTTTGTTCTTTCCTTCCTCCATTCTTCCCTCCCTCCATCCTTTCCTCTCTCTCTCTCTTTCTCTTTCTTTTAACATACATGTATATATGATGTATATACTTTATGATAAATACCTATTGAGTGCCCAGCCCCTGTTTTAGCTCCTGGGGGTATTATAGTAAATGACACAAACATGGTTCCTTCCCCATGAAGTTTACAATCTAGTAAAAACAGACTAAAAAATGAACTAATAAAATAATAGTGAATTGAGACAGGTACTATGAAGGCCAAAAATAAGATTCTGAAATGGAGAGAGAGACCAGCAAGGTTGTATGGGGTAGATGGATGCTGTAATAGCCAGGAAAGGTTTTCTGAGGAGTGGACATTGAGGAGAAATTGGTAGGATAAGAATGAATATGGCCCTGGCTGAGGGGTTCAGTTGGTTGGATTATCATCCCATACACCAAAGCATTGCAGGTTCAGTCCCGGTCAGGGCACATACCTAGATTGCAGGTTCAATCCCTGGTTGGGGCATGTTTGGGAGGCAACTGATTGATCTCTCTCTCTCTCAATAAGTAAATAAATGATAAATAAATATATCCTTGGTGAGAGTTTTATAAAGAATGAGTCCAACATAAAAAGGAAAGAACATTTTAGGTAGTGGAGTAGGATATGTAGAATATGTTTATGTGTTATAAGAAGACAAAAATAAATAAGTAAATAAAGACTACCCAAGATGTGAAGAGGGCAGGGGCAAGGGAAGGAGCTATCGGAGATGGTTTTATAGGGATGGTCAGGTGCTAGCTCATGCAGGAAATGACAAGTCTTGGGAAGGAGTATAGGTTTCGTCCTAAATACAGTGGGAAGACTTCAAAGGGTTTTGAGCAGTAGAGCTTTAGGAGTATTACTCTTATGGCTGTGAGAAGATTGAGGAGGGAGGTGGTCTTTGATGGACAGAGGAGGGGAAGGAGAGAGGTCAGTGGATGAACACTGCCCCAGTTCAGGCAGGGTAGTGGCATGTGGACTCGGTCCCAGTAGCCCACAAGAGAGATAAGCCATACATTTGGAAGGCAAAATGGAAAAGGCATGTAGAGGGATTGGATCTGGGGTCTAAGGGAAAAGAAGGAATCAGGAAATATGTCAATGTTTTAAAATATTTAAAAATGTAACTCATGACATCAGACATGATTCTCCTTGTTAGCAAATAATTAATTATTTTAAAGATTTTATTTATTTATTTTCAGACAGAGGGGAAGGGAGGGAGGGAGAGAGAGAGAAAAACGTCAATGTGTGGTTGCCTCTCATGTGCCCCCAACTGGGGACCTGGCCTGCAACCCAGGCATGTCCCCTGACTTGGAATTGAACCAGCAGCCCTTTGGTTCACAGGCTGGTGCTCAACCCACTGAGCCATACCAACCAGGGCAGCAAATACTTCTTATCTAGGATGCATGCAGGTAGGGTTAGTATATGCAGCTATAATTCCATTTAGCTGTGTTTCCAGATCAATTTGATTTTGCTCTAATACCAAAATTGATTCATTACTTAAATAACTCTACCTTGATTAGTGCCATTAATAGCCATTAATGTAAATAGAAGTGTTTTAACTTTTGATTAAGACAGTTAAACTTTGCTAAATCTGATTGTAAATTTGACTTAAATGGTTTGAGTTATATAATGATTTCAAGAAAGTCAGTTATATTATTTTAAAATTCATAGAGCATTTCAAAGTATCCTAAGGAAATAGCACCAAGTAGAGATCTCATTGGACCTACTTTAATGGTTAATAAGATGGTTTTAACTAACATAGCAAGTATTTATAATTTAATGTTGCCATTATTATTCTCTGGTACATTAAGCACATCCATTTTAGTTTTATTTACACTATTTGCCCATTTAAGAATTGAAGTTGAGCAGAATTACAAAGCATTGGTGAGCTTGCTGATTGTTCTGTGTTATTATCCTTGGCAGATATTTCCTTTTTTTTAAAATAGTATTTTGTTGATTTTGATATTGCAGCTGCCCTGATTTTTTTCCCCTTTGCTCCCCTCTACGCAATACATGCCTTTCTTCCAGCAATCCCCACCTGCTTACTTAGTTCATGTCCATGGGTCGTGCATATAAGTTCTTTGGTGTCATGACATTTCTTATTTAACATCCATCTATGGATCTGTGGCAGCCTTACTTATTTCGCATGTAGATCATTCACAATTCTTGACAGACATCTAGGTAAACTGTGAAACAAGACTTGTGTTTCCTTTATAACCTTTAACCCAAATGATAGTTCATTCTCTGTCTGAGAAGGGACCAGCTCCTCAATGAGGTCATTCCATTTCCTGACCATGTTAAATTAGAAACTTTTATGTTGATATGAAATTTTACTCATTAATTTCAAAACTACATAGGAAAGTCTATTGCCCTTTTCCACAAGAGAAGTTGTGCATTTGCATCTATACCCACATCTAGATTAGCATCTTCCTCTACCTCCACATGTGCGATGTAGTCTATGTCTATGTCTGAACATCTCTATCTATGTTTTTAGAGTTCTCTGGGAACTCCTCTAGTCCAAGTTAAATGTCTCTATTTCTTTCAATGGTTCCTCAACTTAAATTGTTTTGGACCCCTTTTCTAAATACATTTAATTTGTATAGACAAATTATAGATAAGCTTATCTTCTCTCTGTGTGGCCTTAACTCAAAAGTGAAGCAATTTTTTTTTTTTGAAAGGTTTTTCATTGGTTTCTAAAGCCTTTTTCCTCATGCTAATAAACCTGAGGGGAAACAGTTGTGCATTTTTGGATGCCCTCCTTTGGACAAACGTTAGTGTATTTGTGGGTATCACCATCCAAAGTTCTGCCACCGCAGGTATATTAAGTTTGTGACTGCCATTCTTAGAATTCAAAATTCTGTTTTTATTCTCTGTTTGGAGAAGCTCATCTTATGGGGCTGGGTCTACTTCTCTTCTTCAACCACAGAACACCACACTTTTGTGCTTTCCCTCCTGAAATACTCCAGACAGTAGCTATAGTTGTATTTAGGGTTGGCTTGCAGGTGCCAACCCATCTGGCTTTTTGCTTTTTCACCAGAAAAGACTTTGAGCTCTCCTCAGGTCAGGAAAAGTCCAGAATCAAAGAACATAATGGTTTAGCCAATAATTTATGTGTTCAACAGATAACTATTTAGTGCCTGCTCTCCCTGTTCTGTCAGGTACTATTTTAGGTGCTTGGTATATGCAGTCATAAAATAGAAAGCATGTCTGCCTTCATGAGGCTTATATTCTGACAGAGAAGATAGATGCTAAATAAACATAATATTTAAGGATTATGTAATAATTGTAAGTGATAGGTGCCATAGAGAAAAAGAATAAAGTAAGAAAACTTCCTGTGGGCAACAGGGAGTTCCATTTTGACTCCCAAGTTAGAATAAGAAATTAGATTTTTCAGTAGGTTATTCTGTCATATTAAAAATCATAAGCCTTGGCTGGTGACTCAGTGGATAGGTGCCAGCCTGCACACCCAAAGGTCACTGGTTTGATTCCCCAGCCAGGACACGTAATCAGATTGCAAGCCAGGTCTCCAGCCAGATTCTTAGCTGGAGACAAGTGAAGGGCAACCATACATTGATACTTCTCTCCTTCTCTGCCTCTCTGCCTTCCCCTCCTTCTAAAAATGATGAATAAAATCTTTTAAAAAGTCATAATAAATTGCCCAGTTACAATAATAACTACTGTTTCTGAGTACCTACTGTGTGCCTGGTGTGTAGAAGATAACTGTTATATTGAATTCTTATCCCAATAAAAATATTACAGAGCATTTACTATGTTCTAGATAATGTGTTAAACACTTTATGCAACATCATTTCTCCTGTCTTACTGTCAGGGCAGCCTTGCTCAGAGAAATCACACCTGGAGACCATTGTGGAATCAAGCAACAGATTTATTGGGGAAAGGAAAATGGGAAACAGGAAAAATGGGGAGTGGTAAGGAAAGAGACTTTTAGATAATTCATCTTCCATTTGACATTACTATTGGGTTTTCATCCTAGCTGCTATGTATAGTTACACTTCAAAGGAAAATTAGTTCATTAACCAAAAGTCCACTAACCAGAAAAAGCTAAATGGGATTACCTATTAGGCCACCTGCTTTATTACTGCACCCCCAGGGATCTCCAGACAAGTTAACTTCATTAACTCATTCCCAAGAGTTTCCTGGTCAGTTCCATTATCACATTCCAGTCAGGCTAGGTATGTAAACATGGACTGTTACTGTTTTAGCTGAAGTCCAAGTACAATCAAAGTCCAAAGATATGCACTGCCTCCATGTTAGCTGCCCCCTCATCCTGACATATCCATCCCTTTTGTTTATAATAAGAAAGAAAGAAAGAAAGAACAAACAAATGAAAAAAATGAAGGGTATAAAGGAAAGGGATGGCGTTATCTTTTTGTCTGCTTCATGGACATATGGGTAGAGTTGGGGTGTGTAATACCCTCCAAATCCATATCTCTGATGTTTCTTGTGCCATTGTTGCATTGATGATTCTGTGAATAAAAGTCTCTTTCCTTGCTGTTCCCCATTTTTCTTTCCCCAATAAATCTGTTGCTTGATTCCACAGCAGTCTCTGTATGTAATTTCTCTGAGCAAGGCTGCCCTGACATTTACTACTCAGAAAATTAAATGTAATAACCCTATTCTTTCAGAGGAGAAAGTTAAGACTCCATCTACAGCCCTCCTTTGGACCCTGGACTACCTCTGAGTTGCCGCTGCTTCAACACTGGAAACTATTTTATCTTTTCCTGAGTAATATTAGATATATTTCATTAATGCTCATTCATTCAATAGATATTGATTGGGGTAGTATTTGGATTTTCAGAGATGGAGAAGTTACAGCCCCCAGCTCAAAGGAACTCGGTCTTATGGGGAAACAGACATGCAAAAATTCACTTTCATAAAATCCAATCAATTTTATAATAACAGTATGCACACCATAGCAAGAATTGGAGCCTCTTCTCTGAATTAGAGAAGGCATTTTAATTTTAAGGCTTCAAGCTTTGATCATTATTTACAGTGAGAATGCATTCTAGGTCATTACCAATATGCATTTATATACACACAATTGGAACAAAATTTTTAATTAAAATAAAATTTTCATGAAAAAATACTAATGTCTAGTATAGACACTGTATTCTAATATGGCCTATTCTTTTTTATTCTTCTCTTGAAATAAAACTTCTGATCTTGACACACTGTAAGAAGATATGACATTTAGGTGCAACCTTGAGAGATGAGTCAGATTGCCAAATGTAGAAGGAAGTGTATTGAAGACAAAGAATGGCTTGTACAAAGGTCCTGAGGCAGGAAAGACAGTGTGGAGGGGAAGGGGTTGGAGTTCAAACTGGGAAGATAGGTGGTCACCAGTTTATGGAGGATGCATAGGATGAATGGATGAAGCTACAATCATGCTTTATTATTTAGACTAGTGCTTCTCAGACCTTAATATGCATATGAATCACCTGGAGATCTTGTTAAAATGCAGATCTGATTCCGAGTGTCTGGAGGGAGGGGGGCAGGGAATCCTCTTTTCTGTACTTCTAACAAGCTCCCAAAAGAAGCATTTTGAGTAACAAGGCCTTTACTATGGGATACCATTGAAGGACTCTCATCACAGCTGTGGCATGGCTACATTTCTCCTTTAAAACATTGGAGTCAATCACATACCTTACAGAGTATTCTGCTGTTGTTTCCATTACCCAACCAGCACCATACATAATCATTATAATATTATTGACTATGTTTCTATGCTGTACTTTACATTACCATAACTATTTTGCAACGACCAATCAGTACTTCCCAAACCTGTCACCTTTTTCACTCACTTCTCAACCCTCCACCCCTCTGGCAACCATCAGTTTGTATCTTTGAGTCTGTTTCTGTTTTGTTCATTTATAAGTGAAATCATGTGGTATTTGTCTTTCTCTGACTGACTTACTGAATGCAAACTGTAATTTAAAAAATTGGCGGGTTAAGGGAGAGCAATGGGAACAATTTGAACAACTGTATTGAACAATAATAAAATAAAATACAATGTTTCTTTTTTTATATTTAAAATATAATACAAAGTGGAGTGTGAATTTTGAGGATTAGAGAGGGAACCCGGTTTGGAGGTTGATTTAATTGTTCAAGTTAGAACTGCCTCAGATCTAAATGAGAGCAATAGGAGTTTGAACAGGAGGAAACTGTACAGAAATTTATGTAATTTAAAGGTCTTGGTGACTAATTAGAGGATGAGACAGAGGTGCAACAAGGAGGGGCCATCCATAAAGAAGTGGTTGTAAGAATGGGGTTCCCTGTAGTTATGAAAAGTGATGAGCACATGTTTTAGACCTCAGGTCAATTTATTTTGTCTCATTTAGAAAAGTTTAATTCTATCTGGCATACATTACTCCTATTATGTATCACCAGAATTGCACTGTTCCTTAATATGCTTTAGTAATGGGTGTGTTGATGTAATGCTTTTGTATTAATGGTGGGAAAGAACATGTGAAGAAGACAAAGATGAGCTTGAAACTCCCAGGCAAAAGCTCTTTTACCAGAGGGAATTGGTGATTCATTTATAAAGAGCACATACCCAACCCTACCATTCATTCTAAATGACCATTCTTAATCTGTCCACACACAGGCCTGGCTCCCTTCCAAGGCCTATTGACACATACAACACCATTTTGCAAATTAAGAAAAGATGTTTCTTCTGGAAAGATGAGTTACAGAATGGTATTCCTTCCTCCTGCTCTTGAATTTCAGCCCCAGGCCATACCACTAGGTCAGCATAATTCCTGGATGGAATTTACCCCCATTTGTCCCCTCCGGCATCTGGGTGACATGTGCAAATGGCAGGACTGACTGCACCTTCCCCAATCCCTCCCTCTTTTTTCTCTTTCTATCTCCCTTACTCTTCCCCATTCCTCCCTCCCCTTCCCTTTTCTTTTTACTCCATTCCATTGGATGACAAGAGCTCAGGAAGCAACCTTTTCATATTCTTTAAAAAAATAAATACGGTTAAACATACATAACATACGATTGACCATTTTAAAGTATAAAGTTTGGTGACATGAGGTACGTATGTTCATATTGTGTGCAACCATCACCACCATCTATCTCCAGAACTTGTAGCAAAACTGAAACTCTGTACCCATTAAACAATAGCTCCAAATTTCCTTTTCCCACCAGCCTGTGGCAACCACAATTCTACATTCTGTCTATGAATTTGACTACTCTCGGTACCTAATATAAACAGAGTCAGATGGTATTTGTTATTTTGTGTCTGGCTCATTTCCCTTAGCATAATATCTTCAAGGTTCATCCATGTTGTAGCATGTGTCAGAATTTCCTTTTAAGGCTGAATAATATTCCATTGAGCATATATACCATGTTTTATTTACAGATACTTGGGTTGCTTTCATCTTTTTGGCTATTATGAATAATGCTGCTATGAACATGAGTTCACAAATACCTGTTTGAGAGCCTGCTTTCAATTCTTTCAGGTATATATTCAGAAGGAGAATTGCTGGATCAGAAGACACTTTCATATTCCTAACTTTGCTTTTTATTAGCTGGAGTTTCTTGAAAAGTCCAGCACTAAGCTTTCACGTTTTTCTTTTTACAAGAGAATAATATGGATGCAACTCATGTACCAAGTAATCTGAATTCAGATTTCTTTTCTCCACCTTCAGCAATGTTCTGTCATTTCTTGGCTGTTAATAATATCTTGGGATATTTCATAACTTTCTGACTACTTTCAGTTACTAAAGACTAGTACATCTCAATTAAACATTCTAGGCTTCCTCCTTTCCCCACCTTCTCCCACCCACAAGTTCAGGCTTGATTGAGGGCCCAACAAGGGTAGAGACCATGTCTGCTCTTCTATGCCCCTCCCTTCTGGTCCTAGACATTTCCTTGCGCGTAATCTACTGTTGCTACATCTAGTTGCCCCAGCAATTGATTAGGTCATTACTCTGTGCTGTTGTTGAAGTCATATGGTTCCTTGGCTTTTCCCTTTGCCCTTGATTGAATTGAAGATGTTTGTGTTACACTTATCCTGTATATGTTGATATGTGTGTATCTTTGCAAGTTCATCCCTGAGGCACTTTGCTGGATTCTGCTATTGTCAGAGATGCCTTTGGCAAGCCATATGCTGACAGGTTCTGGGGTGTGTACTTTGTGGATCTATTATGCTTGAATTTTACTTGTTTACATTTTAGGCCCTAATTTTACTTCCCAATTGTGGAAGCTCATCTCATTTCCAGATCTAAGTGCTAAGCACTGAGGTGAACTTCGGCATAGACTATTAGTTTCCCCTTAGCCTATCCTATCTGATAAATTCTGCATTCTGCACCTTCTGTTCTCTTCCTTCTTCATAAACTAAGTCTTATAAAAGTAGGAGTTAAAAATATTTTTGAAATTTTCATTAAAAGTTTTAAAATGAAAAAAGTATAAAAAATGTCACGAAGTAACATTATCTAGGAATAACTATTATTGCCACTTTTTAATGCACATATTATTACATATATACCTGAGATCACATAATATATAGTTTTATATCCTGAATTTTTCTCTTAGTATGAATATTTTTTCATATCATTAAAAACATGATCTCTAATGCTCATATTGCATTCTATTATGTTTATTTATCATGATTCAGTTAATAATTTTCCATATTTGGAGCATTTATATTTTAGCAATATTATCTAATACTTATTCAGCATGCTATTCATACCTTTAATGCTTTACATATATTGACTCATGTAATTCTCATAGCACACTTTTGAGATCCCCATTTTATAGGTTAGAAAACTGAAGCATAGGGAGGCTAATAGCCAAAGTCATAAAGTTGCAATTGGAAGTTGGTCAAGTTGTAACCTGCGCTCAGCTACTTTGGCTCCAGAACTGTCTGACTCACTCTATGAGAAGTACATTATAGTTTCTACTGGGAAGACTTCTAGAAGTAAGGAGAGTTAGGAGAGCTTCTGACTCTTAAAGCACGCTGTCCAGTTGCCCTCTGAAAAGGTCATATTAATTCACATTTGCAACAATGGTGGGAAGAACTTGCCTACACACTGGCTTCCCAGTGTTGTTTAATTCCTCTTTTCATAATCTTGAATTTGGGGTCTCTGAATGGTTAAAATAGTTGAAGGATCCCAGAGCTGCCCTAAAAACAAAGGAAGTACAATTTTATACATATGTGGTCCTTTGTATATATGCCTCAGATAACACTATTTTCTTGTTTTATTGATCTATTCATAAATGACCTCTACTTTTTTTGTGAGTAAGTGCTAAGATGACTTGTGCCTAAGATTTGGGAGGGGGCTCATTATACCTGTCAAGGGTGCCTTTCAAAATGTAGTATTATTTTGACAACTGCTGCAGTGGGTGATATTCTTAGTATTTTCTCAAGCTTTTAGGCAGTTGGAAGTCCTTTTACATTGATAATCTTATATGACTCCTTGGCTTTTAAAAAAGCACAAAATAGATCCTAATCACATATATTTTTACTTTACATTAGCTTTATGTAGCATTCATAAAGTGCTGCAGTGTCTCTGCATTTCTGGGTTACAGTAACCTCTGGTGACTTGGGTTTTATTTCTGGAATAGTAAATTTCCTACTACAATCCTGAAACAAGGAACACTAACACTAACAGGCAGAGATCCCAATTATTATTATTATTTTGAGAAAGTTGAAGAAAATTCCGTGAAAATATACCAATTTTGGCAATTTCCACAGTGATGTGGACAACTGCATTTGGACATCTAAATTATTCCTTGTGATTGGATGCAAATTAATCACCTATTCTTTACTCGCTTTTTGGCTTAGTGTCTTATCATCACCTTTCTGAAGGCATCTTCATTGAATCACAAATTTCATTATGCTTCATTAGGATCCTGTGCCTTTTAGTTGTAGGTACAGCTTCGCCTTGGAAATGCTTTAGATTCTAGCAAGAGCATGGGAGGCAGGGGAGAGAGAGGCTGGCAACCTGGAGCAAACACACATTTTACTATGTAATATTTTAAAGCCTGTGTTGCCTGTGATTCTTTTTGGTTTTTATTTTTTAGTGTGACTCTTGGTAGAAGCTTTGTCTCAAACGCAATGCCATTGTTAATAAAGAATGAAATGCTTGGACTTGTGCTGAGGGAAAAAAAAAAAGTCAGCTGAAGGATTTGAAGCAGACCACTGCAAACCAAAGGTTGCAATTATCTGCAGCTGAAAACAAGTAGCTTGTAATGTGTCCATTTGGCCAAGAGGAGAGGGGAGAATTATAGACCATTGCTCTTTTCCTCTCTTCCTCTCCTACTGTCTTCTTCTCCTTTATATAGTTTATCATCCGTAATTTCAGGATGTGTTTTTGCTTCTTTAAGCTGTTTTATCTGTAGGCTTATGAGGTCACTCATGTGTGAATTCTTTTGTTAGTCATCTCACCTTTTGCCTTGATGATAGAAAATTGATCAGGCCTAAAGTACAAGTTCAATAGACAACCCCCTTGGTCCTTTGTCTAGGAGAATAGCTACCATTGAAGGCCATGAGCAGGTTACTATTAATATGACAGCCTGCTCTATCTCCCACTGTAATTTATAATGAAATACCTAATCTCCATTATTTTGATCCAAGCAGGCGATCCCATGAAAAAGTCTTTTCATCCAGTTCCCAATGGCTGTTACATGAGAAATGGCAAACCAATAATTTTTGTCAAGTTTTTTAAGCCAACAGAAATGCTTTTCCACTGCTACAGTTTCAAAAGGCACAGATAAAGCTCATTCACTGAGATGAATGAAAAAGCCATCTGGGGTTTTTCTTTTTGACTTCCTTTCCTTTTCTCCATCCTTGTAATCAAATTTGAGCAAAATCAAATGGGGCTTTCTATGAAAGTACCTTTTGTTGATCTGAACGAGCTGGTAATTTACAAAATACCCTTCCTTTGTGAGGAAGGCTAAAGAAAAAAAGAATCAGTAGCTTTTAAAGCTGGGCCTTAGTGGGACTCTAAATGCAATGAAAGCAGTCTGTGTTGAGAGATTGAAATGCATTTCAAAGCCAGGCCTGACTCGGGGTACAAGGAAGAACAGACCTATGTGCATTTTGAAGGAAGAAAAATGTGAATGGAAAAGGGAGAAAGGGAGAGAAACAAGGGGGAAATCTGGATAATACATTCAAGTAACCATAATTTTGGAGATGCATTCATCTTACTGAAAATGTGTACGTAACCAGTGATACTGAAGTCGGATATTTGCTCAGTCAGGATGCTCAACAATTCGAGCCTTTACTTTAAAGTTTGGAGCTGCATGGGTTTGTGGAGAAAGTCGGCTCGTGAAGTGTGTGATGTTTTTCTCCAACTTTTTTTTCTTCTTTGCTTTGGGACCTTGTGGGAAGTACCTCAAGAAAACCCGGAGATGCGAATTTTCAGACCACTAATACTTGCTTTTCCCCCTCTTTTTGCCTGCTAGATTTCCTTGTGACAGTGATTCTTCTTTACCCTTTTGAATCCAGCAGGATGGTACAGACATCTTAAAAACAGTAAGTAATGTATATTTTCTTTAATCATCGGAAGAGTTTGGATTAGTCATGCGTGGCTAGAAGGAAAATAGGTTTTGAGCAGCATTTGCATTGTTTGCTGTGAATTACTTTTGGTTTGATTTAACTGTTTATGACAATATTACTATGATGATAATGAGTGTGTTTTTCCCTACCGCTGTGTGTTCTGTGATAGCTAAACATTACATAGCATATAATGTATGTGTTCTTAGTGCAACAGTTTAAGAAACAATACAAAAATTGCAGGGAACTCTCTTTGGAAATGTTGTTTTCTTGTTTCACACCCCACACAGTCTTCCTCACACATTTATAATTTTGGTTCCTAGTCATGTTTTCTAAAGACCTTTCTATTTGTGTTTGAAATAAAATGCTCGTATAAATTACATTTCTTGAAAAATTAATATCCACAAGGAGGCAAAATTGCTTTTATTACAAAGCAATCAAACAATTTTAAGGTGGTTAAAGCTACACTTCTTATATCTTAATCAAGCATTATAACTAGTATAACAAAGCTTTGTTTAGAGATGTTTCTCCCTTTAGTACAGTGCATTTTCAGCTTCCTAAAAATATGACAGACATGTGTTATCTGAAGACATACTTTAATGCACATGTCACAGGTATTTTTTTTTTTTTTAATGCAGATGCATAGCTAGGTTTTTTAAAGTAACTATGGTGCAAGTTTTAAATATGTAAATGCCTTAGTCATTTACAATACGGAGCAGAATGGGTTCTAATGTACTCTGATGGTTTGAACAGTGTCTGCATTAGTGCAGGCACTGCCAAGCCAGTGCCACCTGAGATTTCCACGTAGGCAACCATGAGACCTTTGTTTCTGGAGCCAAGAAACAAAACAAGATGAAATGAAACCAAGACCTAAGTTGCTGAACCCTGAGTGTAGCTGCCAGAGTTTTATTTTTTAAAAGAGATGCTGAAATGAGGAATGGGTCCAAATAATTTCACCAAGGGCTGTACAAGGGCCAAAGCCTTTCCCTTGTAGTTGCTCCTTATAGCAAACCTGAGTTCCTGGACGTTTGTGTTTAAGAAGATGTCTATTTTTCTATGTTTTGTAGCATGAGGTTCCTTTTCCAACTTCCTTCAACAGTTACCATTGCCTGTAGTTTTGAGCAATCTGCTGCCTCCTACTGCCTAACTTGAATATTGCATGCAAGGCCGAATGCCAAGAAGGTGGCAGTGGGTATTGGTTTGTGTTGGTACTGAAGTTCTAAGGTTGTTGTTACGTAATTTACAATAACTGCTGCAGAACAGATGATTAAAGCCTGAGGGGTGGGAGGGAGGTAGAAGAGTTAAATTAATTGGTACACATCTTGATGGACCTAAGTGTGATTTCTTCCTCGGAGAACAAGTTGGATTGTTGTGTTGTCCATACAGAAGTGATGCTCAGGATGCTCTGTACAGTGCTGTTGTGATCACCTCCTACAGTCTTGGACTGATAGCGAAACGCAATATAAAAGAACTTTGACCAGTTATGCAGAGTTTTTTTCTCATAATACTAGTTTTATTCCTTTTTAACTACATTAAGATGGTTGTTAAATTAGGGTTGTTGCTACTATTTTTTAGTTCTTAAAGAAAGTGTTTATTATTTAGGAGTGTCATCTTATTGCTAATCCAAATTACTATGTAGGTAGTAATGATTTGTGTCTTTTGCTGACTAGTTTCTTGTCTAGTCCATCTTGCAAGCATTTTGCAAAATTTCTCTTCTGTGTTATTTTTAAGGGCTTTTGGCAAGAGCCAGAGGTACTTTGTCTTGGTGTAGCTGTAAAAAATCTCTATTAAGTCACGTTAAGAAGTAGATAATTGGGCCTGAAAATCAGCTAAGGTTCCTGTTCACTCAGTTTATCAAGAATTAACTGGTCCAAAACTCCTGTAGGTGAAGCAATGCATATTTCTCCACCCCCTCAGCATTTAAATATGAACATTATTCTGTAAGTACCTCCTTTTTGGAAAATTGGAGCATTAGATATTTCCCACCTAACCACTGGGGGCAAGGAGAACCTTCTCAAATATTTTGCTTGCAGGCCTCCTATTCCTGGGTATAATAAGTAGTGTACCGCAGGCTGTACTCTTTGCGAAGCCAAAACAAAAACAAAGCCAAACAAAGCACCACCTCTGGCAAGTTTAGAAATCCAGACCTTTGTGATATCATCAAAAGCTTTTAGAATAAAGGAAAAACTCCAGAGCTACTGAGATAAACTTTAAAGTTTTATTCTTTTTTTGTAAAATTAAAACTTCCTTGGACTTTGTGTCAGGAGCTAGGTGCTCCCTTTCCATTACAGTGACAATATTGAGGTTTCAGGGCTTTCACGGACTAGAAATAGAACCTAAAGATGGAGATGAGGCTCGCACAGCCCCAATTCTTTTGTCAGTAGAAGCTATTATCTCAAAATTGTTCCTTTATAATCTTCAGCAGGATCAAGTAAATGTGCCCATGCTTTGATGTGTCGACCAGCGATCGACTGTTTGACTAATCAGCGTGTGTAAGAGGTCACATTCTCTGGTGTTCAGAATATAGGAAAGTGTGTGGCTGGGTTTCCATGTCAGTTTTATATTAATGTGGCTCGGGGCTGATCACTGACATTTTGGGTCTTCACCTCCCTCAAGTGTCAAATGAGAAGGTTATCTGCCCCTTGCTTGTTTCTTTCCTTGATTCCTGTGGGCTGGGCAGAAATTTTGACATGAAAATGATGGTTGAATGTGGTCAGCTTAGTTGGTAAGGACATAATGACAAAGAAGACAAGACCAAGTTTCCACAGACATGGCTTCACTACTAATCCCAGATAGGAGCCAACTTTTGTGACAAAGGGGACAAGGCAAGAGAGTGCAGGGCAGTTTTGATCAATGCCAAGGTCGTTCTAAATATTGGTCAGACAACTCCATGACACAGTAACGATGGATAAGCATCTGACATGAAAGAAAACCCACCAACTCCTATCATGTTCTAAAATTCAGTACGGGGAAACTGGGAACATAAATGACAGAAAATCAGTGCTTATGTAATACTGCTGTAAATAAGGGCTTTGATGCAGGTTGCAATATAACAAAATATATATAAATAATGACTAAACAATTAGGAGTAGAGAAAATATAAACTCAGGGATAAAGAACAGCACTCATATGAAGGCCACACGCTTTAAAGTGTTCTTTTGTTTTGTTTTGTTTTGTTTTTCCCTTCTGTACAGACTTGGCTCTGGGTTTTCAGCAGCTAAAAAAAAAAAAAAAAAAAAAGAAAGAAAAAGGAAAAGAAAAAGAATATCTTCCCCATCCAGAGCATTTTATACAAATTAGCCCTAATTCTTGCAATGACCTCCAACCTGTCTATCATTACTCTCATTTTACATGGAAAACCTGTGGGATCAAAGAACTGCAGTGACATGCCCTGGTGACACAAATGGCATGTGGCTATGTGGATTAAACCTGGGTCTCTCTCACCCTTACAACCTAGGCTTTCCTTAAGTAACACAGGTGTCAGCTGTTCCCAGCAGTTTCCTGCACATGCATAACATCTTTCTGTTTTTGTCAAAGGCCAACGCACAGTCTCAGACCTCAGCTCTTCACTGAGATTCCCTAACAGAATTCATTTTCACAGAAGGGTGAGTGAGTGATGTAGATTTCAAAAGAGGGCTGGCCCAGGGCAGGGTGGGGGGTGGGGGTGGGGGATTGCAGTGGTACTTTGCGTATCCCACACCAAAACACTTGAACATCCCTATTGAGCATTCTGGTCTGTAAAGTGCCCTCTTAGTTTGCCAATAATGGAGATTTCTCTCTTTGACCCTTCCCTCATGCTCCACCCAACTTCCCTAACTATTTTCTTCAGTTTCTGGACCTTCTTTTCTCTCTCATTCTGTAAATTCCACATAACTTTATTATGGAGGAACACTTTGTTTTTGCCCCAGCTCCTAAAATGGAACTTGCACGTCTAGGCCCAGTGCCATGTTCACCCCCCCACCCCCCCATTAGCCTGCTGCTTATAGTTTTTGTCATGCTCAATAGTAATGAGGATTATGTAACAACAACGACGACAACAACAACAAAACAATAACACACAAACTACATGTTTTCCATTAGGGAAAATATACCAGCTTTTCAGGCACTTAGTTCTGAAAGAATATTCTTCAGTGGAACTTCATGGAGGGTACAGAAGACAACCATCTTTATCAATAGTAATAAAAGAGTATTTCATTACGCTTTTGCCTCTAGCTAAACCTGCTAATGAATCCAAGGTGCCATAGTAAAATGTAGAACGTGCTACTTTGTGTGAGGCTTTGAACAGAAAGTTAAGGATGAGGGGAAAGTTGAAGTTAAGAACAAGAAAAGAAGGGGATGGATGTAATACAACAACAATAAAATTAAATTAAAAAGAATAAGAAAATAAATAAAGGCAGGAGTAACAATGTATCTAGTAACTTAGTGCTAGAAATGAATTTGAGTCTTCTTTTTCAATTGTGTCCTATAAATTCCATTGCCCACTGTAATAGGGAACTATATTCTTAATTTACATGTTAAGTGGGCAATGTCACATGTACTTAAATCATAATAGAATGCTAATGACTAGAAAGAGGCCACAGACACTGATAAATGAAAACCATGTCTTTAGCTTTATTATCACAAAGGTTTAGACTGTGATTAGGTATTAGGACTTTTATCAGTTCAGCCTCTATGTACCCTTTTTAGAAAATTTGAAGAGGGAAGTGCAGGAATCAACTATAATGGCTCAACACACATAATTTGGAGTTTGACACATGGAGTGAAAATTGGGAAACATTCTGTAAAACTTTTGAAAACCTCATTTAGAAAGCTTTTAGTGAGTCATTTGCCTGCATACCACTATATTTTTTGCATTGATTTTCTTTTGAGCTACAGAGGTTTTTGCTTCTGCTTTTGGCCTCACCAGTTGATGTTATGAATTTCTTAGAGCCTTGAACTTGTATCTCTTTTAGGAGAGCATGTCCAATCTGCCTGCTATCTAAAACTGCTTATCATAACTAATGAGTATGTCCTACAAGAGTGAATTGGAGGCTAAAAATAAATGCCTTTGATGTTTGCAGACTCTTATAAGGTGCTCTAAAACCAATATGAAAGATGATACATATTTTTCTCCCATTAAAAGAGTTATAGAACAGATTTAATAATGTACAATTCCTTTCACTGGAAGGAGAAGCTCTGTTAGCAAATATATGCTAGATCATTGGGGTGAAAAGACTTGGGTGTAGTGACAAAAAATGTGTTTAAAAAAACCACCATAGCTATATTCAATTTGTTTTCTAAACAGAAGGAAAGGCTAAGTGTTTCCTGTAGTGGAGTAGGTTAGTATCCTACCAGTTCAAAGGTAAGTTAGCAGGACACAGTAAAATGAAGGTGTGAGAACATGGGAAAATTAAGAGATACCCCCTCCAAATTCTGTTGTGCAGAAGGGTTGAGTTTGGTTAAGCCTTGTTCATGAATTCAGGGTTTCTGTTGTCTGTTGGGGAAGCCAGGTCTAGAAATAAGGCCCTCCAAGCACATAGCAGGCTTCTCTTCTGGACCTGGCTTGAATGACTTCCCTAAACAACTTGGAATCCTCCCCACCCCACCCGCCTTGTTTTGGACTGCTAGGCATGGCCAAGGAGATAATCACTTGTGTTTTCTCATAGAAAATTCCAAAATGGACAAGTTACTTCTCTGGCCTCCAAAAAAAAATCAACACCCCACAGGAAGGCACAATTCATGATCAATATGGTGAAAAATAAGAAAATAAAATGAAGGGGAAGATTACAAGTAGGAAGGGAGGGTGGAGGCAGAGGATGAGGGAGAGGAAAGGAAAATTCCAAGGGGTCAAGAACATTTAAAAAGTTTAGAGCTACACTCTGCCTTAGAGAACTTCTAGCACTGGGATTATCAGCTGGGAGGATAAATAGGAGGAGGAGAAGGACGACCCCACCTGCAACCCGCCAAGGGGCAGCAGGATCTCCAGGTTGCTGTAGCATATTATTTCAATTGGCCTATGAACATATTCAATATTGTTTGAATATTTGGAAAATTCAAAAACATCCTTTTATTTTAATACTTTTAACTTCAGTAACTAATGCTCTGCAGAATCATCTTGGTCTGATGTCTGATGGGAATGAGCAGAGGGCCAGTCATTCTCAGCTGCAAAAACCTCTACATGAAGGGTGAGCAGCTATGTCAGAATGCATTTGGTTCTGGGAGGGGGGAGAATATAAGATTCTTACATATTTATTAAAAAGAGGGCCTAAGACAAAATAGGTTAAGCAACCATGACCTAGACTAAGAAAAGCAGGCTTGGGAGATAGTGAAAAATGTAAAACCATTCTTAGCTCAAGAGCAATATAAAAACCCACCAGAGTTGGCCTACGGACAGTAATTTTTCTACTCCTTCTAGGTAATGCAGACACCTGGGTTTTATACTAGATTGACTCAATCAGAATAATTGGAAGTGGAGTTTAGGAATCTGCCATTATAAAGGTTGTTATTTTTATTTTACCCTGATGCTCAAGAGCAAAGCTTGTAAGTGGAGAATGCTTGTACCTGGTTGCCTGAAAAATGCAGTCTCCTGGTCTGAGCTCGCTGTTTGCATTGATCAGCAGCTCAGGCCTGAGAGCCAGGGAAGGTACCCATAGTGGTCTGGTGCTTGACATGGAAGGAATGGCCAAAGATGCATAACTTGGGACTTCCAGCCTGAGGTTAGTGCTTCACTGAATGACCATGGATGTTCAGTGAAGCACTAAATAACCATGGAGGGGGGTACAGAATTGGCAGAAAGGCAAAGAGAGGAGGAGGCTGATAGATTCAAACATCAGGAGAATTGGAAGGATTCAGGCTCATGAGAGCGGGAAACAGACATGTAAAATCGAGGGTCAGAGGCAGAAGACCAGATGTTCGTGGTTATAGAAGGCTTTCAGAACAGATATGGACCTCGTTGGAATATAAAGCAGGACTGCATTGGGAAATGGCCGATGGGGAAGGGTGGATGTCAATGCAGATGAGAGGCCCAATACTTGTGAGACCAAGGGTCTAAGGAGGGTTAAGTCAATGCAATTAGAACAACTAGATTGAGTGTCCCAGCTGAAAATGCAGATGGCCAGAGAGATGAAGGAAGAGACTTGCCAGCATGGGCCAGCCTGGCCAAGGAGGCCAGGAGAAAGTGCATAGCATTTATATAGGTGGAGAACAGTGGAAGGAGAAGGAGGAGAGATGTTCACCAGCCATCAACTCTGTGCCTCGTTAGTGGGCCCTTAAGTATGAAAACTCATTTGACCTTGCAACATGCTGCTGAGGGGAGCATTATTCCCATTCCAACAGTGAAGAATTTGAAGCTTATAGAGGCTAAAAAGTCCGAAGTCATACAGAGAATAAAATGAGAAACTGGTCTGTATGACTGGGATAACTGTTATTTTTCTTTTTCTGGTTTATCTTGTTTATCAGCTTCAATAGGTTTGCCAGTAATAACTTCTTAAAGCAGTGCATTGAGAAATATTCTGCAGTAGCTGTTGAGGTCAGAAAGAATTGTGATTAATTAGTAAATATGCCATGGACACAGGAGGGGAGAGCTGTAACTTTCATTCTTTGTATTTGCCATCCCTTGTGCATGTTAAGTGCTTACCCAAAGCAGAAGTACATTTCAGTTTAGGTGGAGTGAGTGCACTGTGAAAAGGAGTTGGATAGACTATGACAAGACCAACCTGATTGGATGGAGAACTAACATAGAGGCAGGGAAGGAAGAAACCTGGCGAACAGCATGACAAATTCCAAGTTTTGAGTTTGACTTGATCCTGGAATAATAGAACGTGTGTGTGTGTATGTGTGTGTGTGTGTATGTGTGTGTGTGTGTGTGTGTTTGTGTGTGTGTGTGTATGTTTCCTTAAAACAGGAGAACCATATAATGAAAATGATGGTTAGGAAGCTTAGTCTGGTGGTTGAGATAAGAGGAAAAAGAGAATTTCAGAAAGGCTGCTATCCAGGTGAGAAATGTTAGAAGCCCAGGTCAGGGGAGTTAAATAGTGTATGAGTAGCAGTAATGGAAAAGTAAAGAGATATTTAAAAGTTATTAGGACTTGGTAACAACTTCGACACAGAAAATAATATAAAAGAGATGGGAGGTCAAGGATGACTGGGATAAAATTTTATGTGTATTTTACTGAAGTTGATCCTTCCTGAGAGAAGCTTCTAGGAAGAGTCTCATAATCAAGTATATTTACAAACATACTCAATTCTCATTTTGAAGACTCACAAAGCGCTTTAGCATGTAAAAGGCTTTAAGAAGTCCTGCAGAGAAGAAACCTTTTTAATTGTCTGTTACCCGTCCTCCCTCCCATTTACCTTAATGTGCATCACCTCTTACAGAGCAGTATGGACACACAACACAGACCGTGGGAAATACTGGAGAAAACTGGGATGCCCTGGTCAAAAAACAAGGAAGCTCTTTTGAAAAGAACAAAATGAATTCTGTTTGGGGCTATGAGAATTTGAGAGTATCTTAGAGTACAGACGTTCTGGAGCTTGGTGAGGAGGTTAGGGTTGGGGGATAGTAGTAAGGTTAGAGGGGATTGTTGAAGTTGAGGCTAACAGCAGCTGTTTTCTGCGGCAGGGGGACATACAAACTTGTCAGTTTTCCCAGTTAGAGAGTGGGAGATGGTAGAAGAGGCAGCTCAAGGAGACAAGGGATCGATAGCTAGCCAAGTATGAGGAGAACGTGCATAGGGCAGTGCCACAAAAAGTACCGGAGGAAATTATGTCAGGAGTCTGGTGTCAAATGCTTCAGAGTGTGAGCCAAGAAGACGTGGCCAGAAGACAGGTACTGGTTACCCAGCAGTCAGTTTGTGTTGCTGCTAAGCGTGCATTCCACAAAAGTGTAGTGAGGAAAACAATGTGGCTCCTGCCCTTCAGCAGCAGAAATTGCCTCCTGAGGAGACATTTGTCATACTTAAGTGACAATTACATGAACAGAGGTTTCCAATGCCACTGCACAAGGTGGAGGGAGAGGCTATTCCTACTTGTCAAAAGCCATAAACGCCTTGTTAACAGGCCGTGGCTGTTGGTGAAATTGTGAAGCTGGGGATGGGTGTCTGATGGTTCCTGGGTCCAAAGCCTCTGGCCTCCTTCTTGGTGCCCCTGCCTCCCCTGCTGGAGCTTCCCCGGGGACCCCTTACTCTCAGGCAAGGATCTAAGTCATTCATCCTCTTGAAGACACCAGTGAGGGACAGTTTGGCATGTTGCTTCTTTCTAGGTACTACCTAGAAGATGAACAAAGCCAGAAATAAAATGTCTAAACTTCTGAAAATGTGGGGTTTTCCCTAATTACAAATTTGTTTGAGGCTTAAGGTAAAAGTGTTAAGTGACATTTTAGCATACTAACATCATATGAGAAAGTAGTTAAAATACCATATGTATAATATGTACCTATCATGTATGCATGTATTTGTATACTAATACATGTATATTGGATATAGTATATTTAATGATTTTGAAAACATGCATTAAATTATACTCACCAGATGTTTGAAAGCCTGTCATCAAAATAGGTAATCCAATATAGTTCAATATTTAATCATTTTTAATACTTTCAAGGCATAACATGTAGAAATAAAGTAATTAACAGAACACTTATAGTTAATTATTAGAAAACTGAGGTGAGAACAGATAAAAAAATAAAATAAGCAGCTTAAATTTAATATAAAGATCTCATTTTACACTATAAGTAATATTAATATTAAGCTTTGAAAATTAAAATGTGTTCTGAAAAATAAGTCGTATTTGTTTTTATATATGACCACTAGATTATGTTGGCTCCAGGGAAGGTTATAGGTTCATGGAGCGACCCAGAACAAGAAGTCTTGCAGCTGGGTGAGATTCCCATGCGTCAGAAAAGTGGAAAAAGTTAATAATTGTCATTTATGAGATATACTGTGTACCAGGCTTTTTGTAAATGATAATTTATACACAATCTTACTTACAACAAATCAGGAGGTAAATACTATTATCCCAAATTTATAAGTGATGAAATAGAACTCAGAGAGGATGGGAAACTTGTCCACCATCTTGGAGCTGGGATTTAAGTTAAGTCTGTGCAAAGTCATGTTCTTTCTACCTTGCACCTGTGGAGTCCGAGTACTGTCATGAGAGGTTTTCTAAGTTGGTGTCAGCATCTTCCCAAAATGACAAAGGAAGTAGTAGATTGTCAAAAGCCATGAGAAACTAGGTTCGGTTGTCCAGGTATTAATGAAGAGCTTTAAACATTCCTTCATCACTTCACACTCAGGTGTTGAATTGTGGAACATTTTGAAAATCCTTGAAGGTAGTCTTACAATTGAACAGGAATGAAGCCAGAAATGTGAGCATATGCTGAAGGCAGTGGGGAAGGAAATTGCCTGTCAACTTTATTCATGCTGGAGGTAGATGGTGAGTTTGTTATAAACACCAGATGAAATTACACACCATCATGGGAAGCAGTGTACAAGAATATCAGCCAACCATGTCCTATGTTTCAAGCTATTTTAACCTATAGAAAAGAAAAGTCTTACAAGGTCATGGTTAAATTCCCTCTTGTTTTGAAATGATTTTAACAAGGATAAGTTGAACTCGACAACTTTGTCTTTCAGGGAAATTTAATCTTGACATCTCTCTGCCCAGAGTGTGCCCTCCCATTCCCTTGATCCCTTACCTCTGCTCACCATATAACGAGTTTCATTTTTCTTGCCTGAACTCTTGTTCTATTGTCTTCATATTTGCTTTACCCACTCCTACCTTTGGATTGTCATTATTGCATGCTCCTGTTTTCATTTTGTTTTGCCCTTCATGGTGGTGGTGGTGGTGGTGGTGGTGGTGGTGGTGGGTGCATCTTCTGGGCAAATGCCTTCAGTAAAACAGTAAAAATTTGGTCTTTGCTTTAGCAAATTTTGTTGTAAGTCTTATAAAATAGCACACCCATATCCTGTATGTTTGTTTGTTTTTTAACTTTAGCCCAAGACCTTTTTTAGCTTCCTTCAAATCTCTCTCAAAACTATAGTTTTTATCTTTATTTTAAATGAGCTTCAAAGGCTCATTTAAGACATTAGTATCCAAGTTCTCCAGATTGGTTTTGGCTCATTCTTCTCTGTGTTTCTTTATTCATTCATGCTGCCTTTCTTTTTTCTGTCTTATTTCTTTTCTATTGTTCCTCTTGTTTGTGCCTTCATATCTATGTTTTTCTCTCCTCTATAACTCTGGGCAGAATAAACTGCTCTCTATTGTATTCTTTTCCCATAACTTTCCTCTGAAACTCTCCTTTATCTTTTAACCTTAATTCTCTTTTATTAACCCCCTCCCCCCAAATCCATTAACTTTTCTTCATTCTTCAACTATAAACCTTCTCTTCGATCTATTTCAAACCCATCAGATGTTTGAATCACTTCCTCACCTCTGACTTTCTTCTTGATCTTCTCCCGACTACTTTGCCACTATCATCTACACTGACATTGTACTCACCAAAGAAGTTCTAATGACTTCTTCCTGGATAAATTGAATGTTCTTTCATCTGTGCTCCTCATCTTCCCTGGCAATAACTCTAAAAGGTGTTAGATCATTTTTGAAGTTCTTTTAGAAGTAAGGTGGGCATCCTTTTTTAAATGAACGAAATATCTTCTAGAGTGTACATTATTTATTTTGCTTACGAAAGTCAGAGATAGCTTGCTGTTTGCATTTCTGATAGCTGTCTTAGAGTGTCATGACATTTCAGTTAGTTCTGAATGGTGAATAAAAAGCTTTCTGAACTTGGATAGTGTCCTCTTGCTCACAGAACAGACGTCTAAATCAGTGCTATACCCAGCCTCGCACACTGAATTTCCCTAAATCTAATTTGCAAGTTACTACCACAGCCAGGAAATCCAAATAAGTGACTTTTAAAAACCAATATTTTCTTTGGTCACTTTTTTTTCTGGTGAAAAAACTTCAAATTGTCTTAAGCTCAAACTCAGTTGAAAATTAGAATTTTAAATATTTCTGGGTTTACAAGGAACTAGCATGGATGACCCATGGACATGGACAAAAAGTGGGATTGACTGTGGCAGGGGGAATGGGAGGGCGAGGAAGGGGAGAGAAGGGGTGGGAAATGGGATGAATGTAATACCACAATAAAATTTAAAAAATTTAAATTTCTGAGTTTAACTTGAAAAAATAAAAACTCCCTTCCAAGGGGAGCAAAAAGGGGATGGATGTAATACAACAACAATAAAATTTTAAAAATAAATAAATACAAAAATAAAAAACTCCCTTCCACAATTTAAATTAATAATGAAAATTACCTTATCCTTTATTCAGCTCTCTCTCTATATTTTGGTAACTATTTTTGTTCTTGACAAATTTTAATCATTATTATGTACAACAAGAGTTAAAAATCCCAGTGAAAAGGAAAAAATGATTTAGAGATTATTAAGGACTATGGCTCTGTAACAAAAGCCTTCGAATTCCAAGTTCAGACTGCTGCTATTTTTCCCTGTTAAGTGCAAGGAGGTGTAGCCTTAGACTTCTCTGATTCCTTCATGCTGCTTTATGTCACTCCTATTAACATTATTTAAATATAGCTTTCTTAATTCCTGAGAATGGTTCTGAAAATAGTGTTTTGACTTGTAATATGGAGAAGACAAAGAATCCAAAGACAAAGGCAAGATGTACGCTGACTGATTTATGTCACTTTAATAACATAATTACTTGACGAGCACTTACATGATTTAGTTACTGATCTTCAACCTTTCAGAGCTGAGGATGGAATTGCTGATGTATTTCACCCAGGTACTGTCAAAAATTTTGAGCAATGGTACATTCTGTGGTATTTTAGGAGGCATATTCGGAGTTATATCATTAAATAGCTCATCATATAAAATAGGGCAGTTTAGTGAAAATATTTCATAGCAGAACCAGACTGTATTCTAAATTGGTGCTCTCCTTAATTTTTCCAGTCTGGATACATTTTAAAGTAGGGAAAAGAATCATGTACAATCTTTTTTTTTTCTCTGATTGATGAATAACGGAAAAGTTCAGCATTCCTGTTCAACATTCCACCAGGATTATGTATCTGATAACATACTTTAGAACATCAAGTGTAGGCACCATTTCTGCCTTGAACTTAGATTTATACCAGAGAACTATGTCTTCCATGCACATGAAGAGAAAACACTGATGATGCTCTCTAGGAGTAAACATACTAGTTAGTCTTCCTGCAGTGAAATGCTATGCTTAGAGCAAACCATCCAATGCAACCCTACCCAACTTCCCTTAGATAGGTGGAGTCAGATTAAAATAATAACGATGGACAGTCTCTAGGAGGTAAATGTGAACATTCATTTGTTCACCAACTTGTATTGAAAACTTACTGGTGCAGCTACTCTTCCAGGTGTTGGGAATGAACTAGTCAGAAAAAAAAAATTGTCTTTAACTCATGGGTGGTATAATTAAAATGACAGGTAATTCCTAGTTTTATGGATATTGGCAATATAGTAGGATAAGTGCCACAATAGTTTTAAACCCAGGGTGCAACAGGTACACACAGGAAGGTGGGTCTGGAGGCGCATGTGGTGGCTGAGGGGAGAAGCAGGGGTCAAGCTGATACTAGGATAATGAACAGTGTAGGGTAGGTGAAGAGATGGCAGGGCAGGCAGAATATTCTGGGAAGTGGAGACAGCATGTGCAAAGTCCCAAGCATGAGAATGTGAGATTGACTTGGGAAGTGTTGTACAATGCGAGGAGAGGAGTGGGAGAAATGGAGATGAGCAAGAAAAGCTCACATCATGACCAGTTTGTATGTCTTGCTAAGGAGAGAGTATGGTATTAATTCTGAGCATAATGGGAAGCTGTGGAAATATTTTGAACAGAGGAATGATGTATATTTGCGTTTCACAAAAATCACCTTAGTTATAAAATGTAGTCAGGTAAAGTGGAAACAGGGATGGAAATGGAAAGCTTAGTCTGGTTAGGAGACTTTAGTCATTTAGGGAAGAGATGATACCTGAGATGAGGAAAGTGGAAACATTGGGGAAAATGATATGAGATGGAATTGATAGAATATGGTGATTGAATATTGGGAATGAGAGAGAGGGAAGACAGTAGAAGAACTTGCGTGTCTGTTCTAGGCAATTTGAATAAAAGGTGATACTGTTTAGTGAGAGAGAACAGGAGTGGTGTGTTTGGGGGTGGAGAGTGGAGCTCAAATTCAGACATGTTGGCTTCGAATGAGTATGTAAAACAGGGTGAGAGAATCTTACTTTTGTTTTTGGAGTTGTTTCTAATGGGTCAATTATGGAAACAGTATCAAAAATTTTCTTATGATTAATTTTATATTTTAGAACTATTTCCCCCCCAAAAGCTGATCACTCTCAAAAATGGAGTTGAAGCTTGGGCAGAGACTTGGCCTTAGCATGTCTCTCAAGGTTGGGAATGAGGGAGAGCGTGGGTGAACACCTTCAGTTGACAATGAAGTTCTGTTGCTGTGAATTGCCAATAGGTCCCCTGATTCATCTCCTTGAAGGAACAGGCAGGTTGGGCTCTGTGTACTGCAGCCAGACTAAGGGAATGCCTATTTTTTGGAGCAGCAGTCAGAACTGTAATCAAAGTAAGAGCTGAAATTAGGGGGTGTGTTGTGGAGATGAGGAGAGAGGTAATCTAGAGAGGAGAGTCTGATGCATGAAAGGAGCAAAGCAAGTACCGTGAGCTGGATCACCAAGCAAGAGACATGGAGACTCAGAGGCCTAACACAGAGTAATGGGCTGGGTTTGAAAGCAAATGAGCTGCTGGAAGCCTGACCCAGAGGCTCAGGCTGATGTTGGAGGCTGTCTTTGGATATTCTCAGGGATGCAGTGTGGGCTGTCTTCATGAGGTCTGAAATAGGGCAGATATCCATGTTGCCATAATTGGGCCCTCTTTTTTTTTTTTCTAAACATTTTATTTATTATTTTCAGAGAGAGGAGAAGGGAGAGAGGCAAAGAGGGAGAGAAACATTAATGTATGGTTGCCTTTCACCTGCCTCCACCTACGGACCTGGCTGGGGACCTGGCTGGCAATCGAACTAGCAACCTTTGGATTTGCACGCTGGCACCTAATCCACTATGCTACCAGCCAGGGCCTTTGAGCCCTCTTTTCCTACAGGCCTAGAATCTTTTCAATTTTGGAGGTTGTTTTAGTGTTAGAGCTTCAGGTCTGAATGCTGCTCCTGTGGGTGAAATTACTTGCTTGGGATTTTGAGATAGAGAAGGATGGGTGGAATAGAGGACCTGCAGGATGTGTAGAAAAAGCTGGTAGTGAAAGTCCAAGGAGGAATGGAGGTGTGGATCTTCTAGGAAATGTTAAGGTTGTGGGAGTCCTTTCAAGAGAGGTTAAAAATAAAGGGTTGATCTGGACAAGAGGTGATGGTTAACAGTAGCTTCTTGGTGTAGCCCTAATGCGCAAGTCTAAGGAGGTGGTCTTTTGGGTCACTGGCCCTCGCAGGGGAGCTCATTAGAATCTCCCCCTTGTTAAGTAGGAAACTGGATTTTGGGATGGGACTTTGTAATAGTTACTTTTACATGTCAACTTCACTGGGACTGAGGGTGCACCAATTAAACGTTATTTCTGGGTGTGTCTGAGAGCATGTTCCTGGATGAGATTGGCATTTGAATCCATGGACTAGGTAAAGTAGATTGTCCTCCCCAGTGTGTATGGGTGAAGTTCAATTGGTTGAGGACCTGAATAAAATCAAAAGATGGACAAGGGGTAACACACTCTCTCTGCCTGATTGCTTAAACTCAGGCATTGGTCTTGTTTTGCACTTGACTGGATCTTAGGTGATTGATACTCAATTCTCCAAACTGCACCCTTGGATTCCCTGGGTTGTCAGCAAGCAGATTGCAGATCATGGGACATCTCAGCCTCCACAAGCATCTGAACTAATTTTCTATTAAACAACCCCCCCCCCCGCCCCGCACCTGTATTGGTTCTGTTTATATGGAAAACCCTAATACAAAATGAAAATCTCACCTTTGCCTCTCCTTATATTCTGACTTGGACATGGAAGGTGTGTAATATCAGCAAAGGGATACAGGATACCTCTGCTGATGTCAGAGGGCTTAGTTGCTGTGTATACAAAGGGCATGTCTCTATAGTGATGAATGTGGAGCCTTGTGAACTGGGACCATGTTGAGTGGTCAGACGATTAGAACACAAGAAAATATGACTTTCTGCCCATATATCAGCTGTACTGTATAGATACCAGCGAAGGGCAAGTTTGGATGAGTATGCATATTAATTTTTTGTTTCTCCTTCTACACTGGTCCAGGGGATGCAGAGTTGGGAATAGTTATGGGGAAGGTCCGGGCATACTTCCAGCTTCCAACAATCCACACAGGTTGTTTCATTCATAGAGGTCAGAGGGGCACACCACTCTGATAAATCATTGTACAGAATTTCCCTTGTTGGAATTGAGCCTATGGCTCTAAGCCAGTTAACTGTTGGCTGTCAAATCCAATGATGTACTGTCCCTGTTGAAGTCTGTAAATCATGGCTTTGTTTACATTTTGGTTTATGAGTATGTCAAACACCTGTCTCAGGGCAGTAAGAAAACCAAGGAATTTCCTGGTCAGAGGACGTAGGACACACACATTCTATCACTGAGCATTCCTAGATAAGTGTGATATAAGGAATGCCTCTTCTTGAACTTCCATGTACCCCTTAGTTTTACATTTCTCTAAAAGGTGGTACTGGCTGTAAGAAGTAACCTACACTGGAAGGATCCCCTCCTCAAAACTTCTGAGGAATGACTAAGGGTAACATACATGAGGTTTTAGTCAGAAACATTTGTGAGCATGAGTTCTGCCCCCATGGAGCAATATCAGTGAGTATAGTCCATTCCTTTTCCCTTGAGGGTCAGTTCCCTGAACCAGTGCCTAGCCACTGGGTTACCTCAGCAGGCTGGTTTGGGGTATTCCCTAAATAGGATCTTTAAATCTAAAGGATCCTTAAGGTACACTTATTCTGCACGAGGTGCTCTTGATTCAGTTTAGGCAGAAACCCTAAAAGACACCTAATGAACTTTTCTATTTTCTCTAAGAACTTGTTGTTTTGGCTTTAGTGGGAATCAACCTGGGAGGCAATTGTGAATTTGCTGTTAGCAGATGATTGTGGTCTCTCATCCTAGTGATTTAGGAGCTTTGATAAAGGCTGTAGTGACTGATTAATGGTGGCATGGATGGCCTAGATATAGTTGCAATGTGTCAGTGCACATTAATAGGCCAAGTAGGTTCTTGGCTCATATTTTTTTAAAAAAACCTTCACATGAAAACATTCCAAAAAAATAAAATCCTATCCTTTCATTATTCACTCATTTCAGTGTCTAACAGCTTTTAAATGTCCTCAGGTGTTTTTGTTGTTGTTGTTGTTGTTGTTTGTTTGTTTGTTTTTACATAGAGAGCCATGCTTAAAGCATAGAGTTAATTAGGATGATAAATGATGATAAAAATTAAAGTTCATTAGTTTCAAATTGTTCTGGAGGGGGTGGAAATGGAAGTCTGAGCACCCTTGCAGGCTTATCCTTATCACCTAGATGTAGGAGCTCTGCTTTCATCCGGATTCTCCTTTGTGAAATTCCTTTGTACAGTGCACTTCTTAGCTAAAAAATCAAGAGTCTAAAAACCATTATTATAATAACTTACTTTCTTTTTTGTAAGTGTGGAAACTGACCCTCAGAGCAATAAAGTGACCTGCTCAAGGACCCATAGGCATTGAGTCAAGGCAGAATTTTGGCCTTCTTACATCAGTCTGGTTCTCATGGTTGTCTCCTAAATTCTCAGTATCGCTCCAGGGACAACCAATGTCATGAGTGATCTAGTCTCAAAGGGTACATTAAAGATACACTAGCTCCATGGGAACTTACTAGGAATTATGAAGAGAAAAATGTATTAATGTTAAATGAACTTGAGAATAGAAAACTAGCTGAAGTTATACAATTTTATCTAGTTTAGTTCTCCCCACAATTGCAAATATATTAATATTAATATTAAATGTTTAATAAGGAGAAATGATACAAGCAGTTATTCAAATTTATTTGGCTGTGAAAATCCTCTTTTTAGGAAGCAAATTAATTTTCCATGAAACACACTTTGGGAAGCACTCTATTTAAATAAGGAATTACCAATGAAGATCTTGAATAACTGGCAGAAAATATTTTAGATGTAGACTATCTTAAGCAAAATGTGCTAAGGTTGAATTGCACGTGTGATATTACTGATCAATTGAAAGTTCAGAGGGAAGTTACCTAAGTAACCAAATAACTATAATCATTGAAAATATCCTTTAGGGTATTGTACTGGATAGTATAATATGCCCACGATACTGATTTTGTAGATGTTACAGGTGATATTTTGGGTGGGGGAGCCACTATAAATCCCATTTTTTTTCTCTTCTTTTTTATTCTTTGAGGAAACTTTTTTTTTTAAATGGACAACCCAAGTTCACCTTCCTCCATTCTTTTTATTTATTTATTTACTTATTTTAAAGATTTTATTCATTATTTTCAGAGAGAGAGGAAGGGAGGGAGGCAGAGAGGGAGAGAGACATCAATGTATGGTTGCCTTTCACCTGCCTCCAGCTACAGACCTGGCTGGAATCAAACCAATGACATTTGGGTTTGCAGGCTGGTGCCTTATCCACTGAGCCATACCAGCCAGGGCTATTTTTCTTAATTATCATTTAACCCCCTTATACCCTTTCCCCTGAGTCATCACACTGTTGTCCATCTTATATCAGTCCATATCTGTGAGTTCTTTGACCTTTGTGCTTGATCCTTCTACCTCTTAAGAGATTTTATTTATTTTTAGAAAGAGGGGAAGGGAGGAAGAAGATGGGGAGAGAAATATTGATGTGCAAGAGAAATATCTATTAATTGCTTCTTGTATGCCCCCAACCAGGGACCTGGGCCACAACTCAGGCATATGCCCTCACTGGGAATTGAACCAGTGACCTTTCAGTTTTCAAGACAACACTCAACCTACTGAGCCACACCAGTCAGAGCAAGCAAAGATCCTGTTTCTAATTCCAAATGGCTTCAGCGTATCTTAAGTTTTCACTATCATAATCATTCTGGGTTTTTATTTTAGCTAAAAAAACTTTACAGTTACCAATATCAAAGCACTAATTAACATGCCATTCAATATTTTTACTATCTTGATTAATTAGTGGTCAGAAGAAACAGTACTGCATATAAGTTAATAGCACAGGCTCCAACAGCAGATTTTCCAGGTTTGTGCCCCTGCTCTGCCATATGCAAGCTCTGTGATCTTGGGTAAGTCACTGTGCCTCAGCTTCCTCTTCTGTAAAATGGGGATATTATTTTTGGAATGCAGTTCTAAATTTTATTGCAAAGATTTTTTTATCCTTTGAAAAGAGGTAGCACCAAAAAATAAAAAACACCACTAAAAGTGGAAACTATGATATCTTTCCATTTTTCCTGTGTTCCTCAGTCCCCACTGGGGGACCTGCTTTGAAACATTTTTCAGACTTTATCTTGCATGTACTGGGTAAAATCAAATCTCCTTTGCAGTTCTTATTTATTCCTCAGAATGCTTTATTAGTATTCTTGACATACACTTCCACAGCATTCTCTTCATCTTTGAGGTCATTTTTCTTTTTGAGTAGTTGAAAGGGTGTGATGTAAGAACCAAACTGTCCCATACCACAACAGGGAATGACCGTTTGGGAAACATCTACAATACGTAGCATTGGTCAGTTGGGCTAATTCAATGTGCAGGGCCAGGATTAAGTACCAAAACAAACAGTTCTTACTCTTGACATCCTGTGAGCTCTTTAAGCTCTAACTTCAGGGAAGGAAGGGTAAGGGTAAGAAAATGGTAAAACATGTTGAACATATGCTGTGAGATTAGACCAGATGTTTCCACAGTCGAGACACTTTATTGATACCTAAAGATGAATGGAGAAGTTATGGTGGCTGCCTGAGATATTTTCAGCAGAGATGGGAGATTTGACAAACAGGGATAAAAGGACTCATGGGGAGGACAATTAAGTTGGTCTTTGCTCTCACTTTAAGGAATCCAGCTCATCTAATGAACTGGTTACATCTAGTTATTGGTCTATATCCTGCATCAGTTCATTAATCATTGATAGCAAATAAAGTGTCTGAACTATTTTTCTTATAATTCAGATTGGATTTGTGCATTCCACCATGGAGTTTATTGCTGTTGAGTGAAATAGTAGTATAATTTTCCAGTTCTTTTATTTAATAGTCTGTATTGGTATGGGGCCTCATATATAGAGGCATCTGGTTCTTCTCCTGCACCAGATTTGCAGCTGCTTTGACTATCAGTGGCAGAGGTGAAGCATGGCCAACCATATAGGGGTGAATGGCAGATCCAAGACCTCCTGATATTATCTGCAGATAACTTAACAGTAAGCACATGGATGAATAATTCGGTAATACTGTCAGTTAATTAAGAGTCACAGATGAAAGTTATTCTATTCCCTGTCTACTGAATAGTTATAAAAATTGTTAGAATATTTTATTATATTTTGATCCACAAATACTTTACAATAATATTATTTAAATTAACTTCATTGCAAGAAACATTTCTGCATGTCTATTATTATTCTTCACATTTTTCAGATGAGGAAATCTGTAAGGATTTGTTTTATGACTTTTGTGAATTTAAGGAATCATTTCTACAGTTTACTAGCTATTCCATAACTTGTAGAATTTGAAAAGAAAGTATTTTACCTCAACACAAATACATTTGTTAGTAATTAACTCCTATTAATTTTAGAAAAATGTTCATTTCAAGCACTTGGGGATATTTGGTTTTAGACCCTTAATATTTAGGGAGTATAATTAGGAGAGGGGTCAGATATTTACCTAGTCATCATTTCTTTTGGGGTTTGTTATTTGTTAAACAGAGATTAGAATATATAGTACATGTATATCAACTTTTAAAAATATGAAATCCACAATTATATGAGTCTTTCTTCACACCATTGATTGTAAATCAGAAAAAATATGTAGAAAAAAATAGTTCCGAGTCTGACAAACATTCAAAATAGGGAAATAATTAGAGATTCAGGTTTCATGTAAACACCCTAGAATTTTTGTTGAAGTATCTTCCTCTGTTGTTCAATACTGCTGTCTTTTGCTTCCTTTTATGTATATTCAATAGAAAGTCAGAGCAAAAGAAATAGAACTTAGTCAGTTACCGGTATTTAAGAAGTGACTTGGGGCCAGAATATGGTTCCCAGTGCTCTGGGGAATAGGTCCTTAGGAAAAAAATCTGCTATGTAGTGGGGAGTGGGTAGATAAACAAATAGCAATCCCAGGACCTTATTTCTATCTCTCTGGAAGGCCTGAGATGATATTATTTCATAAGGCTAGGACAGAGAAGGCTGAGGAAGGGAGGAGTAGCAGATTCAAACCATGGAAACAGAAGCAGGTAAACTGTGAGTCCAGGATGTGTGTTAATCTGACAATAAACTCTTTTCTAATTAAAGAAATGAAACCAGCATCAGAGTCTTGGCTCTTTAAATAAGTGGGTATTTATGAAGAGACACAGGCTCATGGAGTATGTATGAGCTTATTGCTAACTCCTGTATTTCCAAGATAAAGGAAGGTTCACTAAAACAAAGATGTTTAATAGGTTACAGTTTCTCACCCTCCAAATAGGGGTTGTGCCACTGGGAAGGTGAAGAGGGTGAGTGGAACTGTTCAAACTATTGTAAGAATCTTGGGGAAAATGGGTCTTTTCTTACGCAGTCAGACAAGGAAGGCTCCTCCATCAGCTGATGAGTCGGTAGATAAGTCATGGTACAGAATGGCTTTGTTCTTTTGAAGACTGGTTTATAGAGGAGGCCCTTGGTATCTTCTCTTATAAGGCCTGTAGATGTACTCCTGGTCTTAAGTAACCAAATAGTCAGTGGGTGGACTGTGACTAGATACCAGTCACAGACATATATTTCAAATATTGCATTTGGGCTGCACTTCAGACTCATGAAATATATGTCTATACCTTCTCCCACAAGATCTATACCTTCAGCTATTTTAGGGCACAGTCTGTGGACTGAAGAAAGTTTCATTCATTACAAAGTATCAGTTTCTTGGGAATGGGATCGCCAGGCCTGACAGACAGTATGGTTACGTGAGCAGACTTTTGCTAGAAGCATACAGCACTAACATATTACTACATAGAGTAATTTATTAAGAATTAAGAAAAGTTAGAGAAAAAGAGGGACTTATTGCCAAAGAAAAATAACAAAAACTATGTGACCCTGGCTGGTGTGGCTCAGTGGATTGAGCACTGGCCTGTGAACCCAAGTGTCGCTGGTTCGATTCCCAGCCAGGGCACATACCCAGGTTGCAAGCCAGGTCTCCAACCAAGTCCCCAGCTGGAGGCAGGTAAAAGGCAACCGCACATTGATGTTTCTCTCCCTGTCTTCTTCCCCTCCTTCCCCTCTCTCTAGAAATAATGAATAAAATATTTTTAAAAAAGCTGTTCTTAGTTTTGAATTTTGAATACATATTAGGAGAAATTTGGAGTTTTTGTTCTGGAAAGAGTTCAGATAGTGGCACTTGATACAGGTACTTTGTGTTGCTGTATAAGGAGGAAGGCAAAAGCCATGTAATATGGAGGCTGCTTATTGCAATATTAGATCTTTTTGAAAGAAAGGAGAAGCATAATATGATGATACTCTGCTCATTTTACAGATGAGAAAACTAGAGCTCAGAGGTTAATTGTATTTTCTGAGGTTATATGAATAATTAGGAAGGATCTAGGGCTTGACCCAAAGTGCTCCTGACTCCAAAACCCATGCATTTATTTTTAAGCTATTAAGGTAGGTATGGTAAATATAATAGATAAAACAGTTGTTAAACTTAATAGTGGATTCAGAGACAGGGAAACTAAAATTTGTTTGAGAAAATTGGAAGAGAGTAATGTCATACACAACCCTAGGGAAGCATTTTCTGTGATCTCCACTATTATTGTTAGACGTCGACTCAATTTATACACGGTCTGTCCCAAAAGTATCATTCACGCAAACTGTTTTAATTATAGACTTTCACGTGATACTTTTGGAATAGACATTGGTCCATACACCAGAATAAACTCAAGATGGATAAAGGATTTAAACATAAGCAGTGCCACCATAAAGGTCCTGGAGAAAAACATAGGCAGTAAAATTTTAGATATCCTACGCAGAAATATGTTTACTGATACTTCCCCAAGGGCAAAGGAAATCAAAGAACAAATCAACAAATGGGACTATATCAAATTGAAAAGTTTCTGTTCAGCTAAAGAAAACACCAGCAAAACTCAAAGGGAACCAACTGTAAAGAAAACATATTTGCCTTATTTCATTAAGCATCATACTCTCCAGTTCCATCCATGTTGTTGCAAAGGGTATGAGTTCCTTCTTTCTTTCTGCTATATAGAATTCCATTGTGTAAATGTACCAAAGTTTTTTGATCCAATTATCCACTGATGGGCACTTAGGCTGTTTCCAGCACTTGGCTATTGTAAATAGTGCTGCTATGAACATAGGTGTACATAGGTTCTTATGAATTGGTGTTTCAGGATTTCAGAGTATAGTCCAAGTAGTGGAATTGCTGGATGAAAAGGCAGTTCCATTTTTAGTTTTTTAAGGAAACCCCATACTGGTTTCCACAGTGGCTGCACCAGCCTACATTCCCACCAACAGTGTATGAGGGTTCCCTTTGCCCCACATCCTCGCCAACACTTGTTGTTTGTTGATTTGCTGATGATTGCCATTCTGACAGGTGTGAGGTGGTATCTTAATGTAGTTTTAATTTGCATCTCTCTGATGACTAGCGATGTTGAGCATTCTTTCATATGCCTCTGGGCCCTTTGTAGATCTTCCTCAGTGAGTTGTCTGTTCAGGTCCTTTGCCCATTTGTGAATTGGGCTGTCTGTCTCCCTGGTGTTGAGTCGCATTAGTTCTTTATATATTTTGGAGATCAGACCCTTGCAGTTTTAGTTTTTTAAGGAAACTCTATATTGTTTTCCATAGTGGTTACACCAGGCTGCATTCCCATCAACAGTGCACCAGGGTTCCCTTTTCTCCGCATCCTCACCAACACTTGCTGTTTGTTGCTTTGTTGATGATTGTCATTCTGACAGGTGTGAGGTGGTATCTTATTGTGGTTTTAATTTGCATCTCTCTGATGGCTAGTGATGTTGAACATTCTTTCATATGCCTTTGGGTCCTTTGTATGTCTCCCTCAGTGAGTTGTCTGTTCAGGTCCTTTGCCCATTTTTTAATTGGGCTCTCTCCCTGGTGTTGAGTTGCATTAGTTCTTTATATATTTTGGAAATCAAACCCTTGTCTGAGGTATAATTAGCAAATATGTTTTCTTTTTGATTTATTATTTTATTTTTATTTATTTAAAAAAATTTTATTGTTGTTGTATTACATCCATCCCCTTTTTGTTCCCCTCTATCCCCCTCCCCACCCACCCATTCCCCCCAAAGTCAATCCCACCTATTGTCCATGTCCATGGTTCCTTTATACTAGGTTCTTGTCTAAGCTGCTCCCTTTCCTTGCCTCTGCCTCCCCCTCCCCCTCCCCCCAACCCCTTTCCCCCTGACCACTGAAGGCCTATTCACTGTATTCATATATTTGGTTCTGTTTTGCTTATTATTAGTTTTGTTCATTATTGTCCTGTAATGGGTGAGATCATATGATATTTGTCCTTCACTGACTGGCTTATTTCACTAAGCAAAACAGCCTCTTCAACAAATGGTGTTGGGAGAACTGGTCAGCAACATGCAAAAAGATAAAACTAGACCACCAACTTACACCATACACCAGAATAAACTCAAGATGGATAAAGGATTTAAACATAAGCAGTGCCACCATAAAGGTCCTGGAGAAAAATGTAGGAAGTAAACTTGTGGATATCCTATGCAGAAATACGTTTACTGATACTTCACCAAGGGCAAAGGAAATAAAAGAACAAATCAACAAATGGGACTATATCAAATTGAAAAGTTGCTGTTCAGCTAAAGAAAATATCAGCAAAATTCAAAGGGAACCAACTATATGGGAAAACATAATTGCCAATGATACCTCAGACAAGGGTCTGATCTCCAAAATATATAAAGAACAAATGCAACTCAACACCAGGGAGACAGACAGCCCAATTAAAAAATGGGCAAAGGACCTGAACAGACAACTCACTGAGGAAGATATACAAAGGGCCCAGAGGCATATGAGAGAATGCTCAACATCGCTAGTCATCAGAGAGATGCAAATTAAAACCACAATAAGATACCACCTCACACCTGTCAGAATGGCAATCGTCAACAAATCAACAAACAACAAGTGTTGGCGAGGATGCGGGGCAAAGGGAACCCTCACACACTGTTGGTGGGAATGTAGGCTGGTGCAGCCACTGTGGAAACCAGTATGGGGTTTCCTTAAAAAACTAAAAATGGAACTGCCTTTTCATCCAGCAATTCCACTACTTGGACTATACTCTGAAATCCTGAAACACCAATTCATAAGAACCTATGTACACCTATGTTCATAGCAGCACTATTTACAATAGCCAAGTGCTGGAAACAGCCTAAGTGCCCATCAGTGGATAATTGGATCAAAAAACTTTGGTACATTTACACAATGGAATTCTATATAGCAGAAAGAAAGAAGGAACTCATACCCTTTGCAACAACATGGATGGAACTGGAGAGTATGATGCTTAATGAAATAAGGCAAATATGTTTTCTTTACAGTTGGTTCCCTTTGAGTTTTGCTGGTGTTTTCTTTAGCTGAACAGAAACTTTTCAATTTGATATAGTCCCATTTGTTGATTTGTTCTTTGATTTCCTTTGCCCTTGGGGAAGTATCAGTAAACATATTTCTGCGTAGGATATCTAAAATTTTACTGCCTATGTTTTTCTCCAGGACCTTTATGGTGGCACTGCTTATGTTTAAATCCTTTATCCATCTTGAGTTTATTCTGGTGTATGGACCAATGTCTATTCCAAAAGTATCACGTGAAAGTCTATAATTAAAACAGTTTGCGTGAATGATACTTTTGGGACAGACCGTGTATAAATTGAGTCGACGTCTAACAATAATAGTGGAGATCACAGAAAATGCTTCCCTAGGGTTGTGTATGACATTACTCTCTTCCAATTTTCTCAAACAAATTTTAGTTTCCCTGTCTCTGAATCCACTATTAAGTTTAACAACTGTTTTATCTATTATATTTACCATACCTACCTTAATAGCTTAAAAATAAATGCATGGGTTTTGGAGTCAGGAGCACTTTGGGTCAAGCCCTAGATCCTTCCTAATTATTCATATAACCTCAGAAAATACAATTAACCTCTGAGCTCTAGTTTTCTCATCTGTAAAATGAGCAGAGTATCATCATATTATGCTTCTCCTTTCTTTCAAAAAGATCTAATATTGCAATAAGCAGCCTCCATATTACATGGCTTTTGCCTTCCTCCTTATACAGCAACACAAAGTACCTGTATCAAGTGCCACTATCTGAACTCTTTCCAGAACAAAAACTCCAAATTTCTCCTAATATGTATTCAAAATTCAAAACTAAGAACAGCTTTTTTAAAAATATTTTATTCATTATTTCTAGAGAGAGGGGAAGGAGGGGAAGAAGACAGGGAGAGAAACATCAATGTGCGGTTGCCTTTTACCTGCCTCCAGCTGGGGACTTGGTTGGAGACCTGGCTTGCAACCTGGGTATGTGCCCTGGCTGGGAATCGAACCAGCGACACTTGGGTTCACAGGCCAGTGCTCAATCCACTGAGCCACACCAGCCAGGGTCACATAGTTTTTGTTATTTTTCTTTGGCAATAAGTCCCTCTTTTTCTCTAACTTTTCTTAATTCTTAATAAATTACTCTATGTAGTAATATGTTAGTGCTGTATGCTTCTAGCAAAAGTCTGCTCACGTAACCATACTGTCTGTCAGGCCTGGCGATCCCATTCCCAAGAAACTGATACTTTGTAATGAATGAAACTTTCTTCAGTCCACAGACTGTGCCCTAAAATAGCTGAAGGTATAGATCTTGTGGGAGAAGGTATAGACATATATTTCATGAGTCTGAAGTGCAGCCCAAATGCAATATTTGAAATATATGTCTGTGACTGGTATCTAGTCACAGTCCACCCACTGACTATTTGGTTACTTAAGACCAGGAGTACATCTACAGGCCTTATAAGAGAAGATACCAAGGGCCTCCTCTATAAACCAGTCTTCAAAAGAACAAAGCCATTCTGTACCATGACTTATCTACCGACTCATCAGCTGATGGAGGAGCCTTCCTTGTCTGACTGCGTAAGAAAAGACCCATTTTCCCCAAGATTCTTACAATAGTTTGAACAGTTCCACTCACCCTCTTCACCTTCCCAGTGGCACAACCCCTATTTGGAGGGTGAGAAACTGTAACCTATTAAACATCTTTGTTTTAGTGAACCTTCCTTTATCTTGGAAATACAGGAGTTAGCAATAAGCTCATACATACTCCATGAGCCTGTGTCTCTTCATAAATACCCACTTATTTAAAGAGCCAAGACTCTGATGCTGGTTTCATTTCTTTAATTAGAAAAGAGTTTATTGTCAGATTAACACACATCCTGGACTCACAGTTTACCTGCTTCTGTTTCCATGGTTTGAATCTGCTACTCCTCCCTTCCTCAGCCTTCTCTGTCCTAGCCTTATGAAATAATATCATCTCAGGCCTTCCAGAGAGATAGAAATAAGGTCCTGGGATTGCTATTTGTTTATCTACCCACTCCCCACTACATAGCAGATTTTTTTCCTAAGGACCTATTCCCCAGAGCACTGGGAACCATATTCTGGCCCCAAGTCACTTCTTAAATACCGGTAACTGACTAAGTTCTATTTCTTTTGCTCTGACTTTCTATTGAATATACATAAAAGGAAGCAAAAGACAGCAGTATTGAACAACAGAGGAAGATACTTCAACAAAAATTCTAGGGTGTTTACATGAAACCTGAATCTCTAATTATTTCCCTATTTTGAATGTTTGTCAGACTCGGAACTATTTTTTTCTACATATTTTTTCTGATTTACAATCAATGGTGTGAAGAAAGACTCATATAATTGTGGATTTCATATTTTTAAAAGTTGATATACATGTACTATATATTCTAATCTCTGTTTAACAAATAACAAACCCCAAAAGAAATGATGACTAGGTAAATATCTGACCCCTCTCCTAATTATACTCCCTAAATATTAAGGGTCTAAAACCAAATATCCCCAAGTGCTTGAAATGAACATTTTTCTAAAATTAATAGGAGTTAATTACTAACAAATGTATTTGTGTTGAGGTAAAATACTTTCTTTTCAAATTCTACAAGTTATGGAATAGCTAGTAAACTGTAGAAATGATTCCTTAAATTCACAAAAGTCATAAAACAAATCCTTACAGATTTCCTCATCTGAAAAATGTGAAGAATAATAATAGACATGCAGAAATGTTTCTTGCAATGAAGTTAATTTAAATAATATTATTGTAAAGTATTTGTGGATCAAAATATAATAAAATATTCTAACAATTTTTATAACTATTCAGTAGACAGGGAATAGAATAACTTTCATCTGTGACTCTTAATTAACTGACAGTATTACCGAATTATTCATCCATGTGCTTACTGTTAAGTTATCTGCAGATAATATCAGGAGGTCTTGGATCTGCCATTCACCCCTATATGGTTGGCCATGCTTCACCTCTGCCACTGATAGTCAAAGCAGCTGCAAATCTGGTGCAGGAGAAGAACCAGATGCCTCTATATATGAGGCCCCATACCAATACAGACTATTAAATAAAAGAACTGGAAAATTATACTACTATTTCACTCAACAGCAATAAACTCCATGGTGGAATGCACAAATCCAATCTGAATTATAAGAAAAATAGTTCAGACACTTTATTTGCTATCAATGATTAATGAACTGATGCAGGATATAGACCAATAACTAGATGTAACCAGTTCATTAGATGAGCTGGATTCCTTAAAGTGAGAGCAAAGACCAACTTAATTGTCCTCCCCATGAGTCCTTTTATCCCTGTTTGTCAAATCTCCCATCTCTGCTGAAAATATCTCAGGCAGCCACCATAACTTCTCCATTCATCTTTAGGTATCAATAAAGTGTCTCGACTGTGGAAACATCTGGTCTAATCTCACAGCATATGTTCAACATGTTTTACCATTTTCTTACCCTTACCCTTCCTTCCCTGAAGTTAGAGCTTAAAGAGCTCACAGGATGTCAAGAGTAAGAACTGTTTGTTTTGGTACTTAATCCTGGCCCTGCACATTGAATTAGCCCAACTGACCAATGCTACGTATTGTAGATGTTTCCCAAACGGTCATTCCCTGTTGTGGTATGGGACAGTTTGGTTCTTACATCACACCCTTTCAACTACTCAAAAAGAAAAATGACCTCAAAGATGAAGAGAATGCTGTGGAAGTGTATGTCAAGAATACTAATAAAGCATTCTGAGGAATAAATAAGAACTGCAAAGGAGATTTGATTTTACCCAGTACATGCAAGATAAAGTCTGAAAAATGTTTCAAAGCAGGTCCCCCAGTGGGGACTGAGGAACACAGGAAAAATGGAAAGATATCATAGTTTCCACTTTTAGTGGTGTTTTTTATTTTTTGGTGCTACCTCTTTTCAAAGGATAAAAAAATCTTTGCAATAAAATTTAGAACTGCATTCCAAAAATAATATCCCCATTTTACAGAAGAGGAAGCTGAGGCACAGTGACTTACCCAAGATCACAGAGCTTGCATATGGCAGAGCAGGGGCACAAACCTGGAAAATCTGCTGTTGGAGCCTGTGCTATTAACTTATATGCAGTACTGTTTCTTCTGACCACTAATTAATCAAGATAGTAAAAATATTGAATGGCATGTTAATTAGTGCTTTGATATTGGTAACTGTAAAGTTTTTTTAGCTAAAATAAAAACCCAGAATGATTATGATAGTGAAAACTTAAGATACGCTGAAGCCATTTGGAATTAGAAACAGGATCTTTGCTTGCTCTGACTGGTGTGGCTCAGTAGGTTGAGTGTTGTCTTGAAAACTGAAAGGTCACTGGTTCAATTCCCAGTGAGGGCATATGCCTGAGTTGTGGCCCAGGTCCCTGGTTGGGGGCATACAAGAAGCAATTAATAGATATTTCTCTTGCACATCAATATTTCTCTCCCCATCTTCTTCCTCCCTTCCCCTCTTTCTAAAAATAAATAAAATCTCTTAAGAGGTAGAAGGATCAAGCACAAAGGTCAAAGAACTCACAGATATGGACTGATATAAGATGGACAACAGTGTGATGACTCAGGGGAAAGGGTATAAGGGGGTTAAATGATAATTAAGAAAAATAGCCCTGGCTGGTATGGCTCAGTGGATAAGGCACCAGCCTGCAAACCCAAATGTCATTGGTTTGATTCCAGCCAGGTCTGTAGCTGGAGGCAGGTGAAAGGCAACCATACATTGATGTCTCTCTCCCTCTCTGCCTCCCTCCCTTCCTCTCTCTCTGAAAATAATGAATAAAATCTTTAAAATAAGTAAATAAATAAATAAAAAGAATGGAGGAAGGTGAACTTGGGTTGTCCATTTAAAAAAAAAAGTTTCCTCAAAGAATAAAAAAGAAGAGAAAAAAAATGGGATTTATAGTGGCTCCCCCACCCAAAATATCACCTGTAACATCTACAAAATCAGTATCGTGGGCATATTATACTATCCAGTACAATACCCTAAAGGATATTTTCAATGATTATAGTTATTTGGTTACTTAGGTAACTTCCCTCTGAACTTTCAATTGATCAGTAATATCACACGTGCAATTCAACCTTAGCACATTTTGCTTAAGATAGTCTACATCTAAAATATTTTCTGCCAGTTATTCAAGATCTTCATTGGTAATTCCTTATTTAAATAGAGTGCTTCCCAAAGTGTGTTTCATGGAAAATTAATTTGCTTCCTAAAAAGAGGATTTTCACAGCCAAATAAATTTGAATAACTGCTTGTATCATTTCTCCTTATTAAACATTTAATATTAATATTAATATATTTGCAATTGTGGGGAGAACTAAACTAGATAAAATTGTATAACTTCAGCTAGTTTTCTATTCTCAAGTTCATTTAACATTAATACATTTTTCTCTTCATAATTCCTAGTAAGTTCCCATGGAGCTAGTGTATCTTTAATGTACCCTTTGAGACTAGATCACTCATGACATTGGTTGTCCCTGGAGCGATACTGAGAATTTAGGAGACAACCATGAGAACCAGACTGATGTAAGAAGGCCAAAATTCTGCCTTGACTCAATGCCTATGGGTCCTTGAGCAGGTCACTTTATTGCTCTGAGGGTCAGTTTCCACACTTACAAAAAAGAAAGTAAGTTATTATAATAATGGTTTTTAGACTCTTGATTTTTTAGCTAAGAAGTGCACTGTACAAAGGAATTTCACAAAGGAGAATCCGGATGAAAGCAGAGCTCCTACATCTAGGTGATAAGGATAAGCCTGCAAGGGTGCTCAGACTTCCATTTCCACCCCCTCCAGAACAATTTGAAACTAATGAACTTTAATTTTTATCATCATTTATCATCCTAATTAACTCTATGCTTTAAGCATGGCTCTCTATGTAAAAACAAACAAACAAACAACAACAACAACAACAACAAAAACACCTGAGGACATTTAAAAGCTGTTAGACACTGAAATGAGTGAATAATGAAAGGATAGGATTTTATTTTTTTGGAATGTTTTCATGTGAAGGTTTTTTTAAAAAAATATGAGCCAAGAACCTACTTGGCCTATTAATGTGCACTGACACATTGCAACTATATCTAGGCCATCCATGCCACCATTAATCAGTCACTACAGCCTTTATCAAAGCTCCTAAATCACTAGGATGAGAGACCACAATCATCTGCTAACAGCAAATTCACAATTGCCTCCCAGGTTGATTCCCACTAAAGCCAAAACAACAAGTTCTTAGAGAAAATAGAAAAGTTCATTAGGTGTCTTTTAGGGTTTCTGCCTAAACTGAATCAAGAGCACCTCGTGCAGAATAAGTGTACCTTAAGGATCCTTTAGATTTAAAGATCCTATTTAGGGAATACCCCAAACCAGCCTGCTGAGGTAACCCAGTGGCTAGGCACTGGTTCAGGGAACTGACCCTCAAGGGAAAAGGAATGGACTATACTCACTGATATTGCTCCATGGGGGCAGAACTCATGCTCACAAATGTTTCTGACTAAAACCTCATGTATGTTACCCTTAGTCATTCCTCAGAAGTTTTGAGGAGGGGATCCTTCCAGTGTAGGTTACTTCTTACAGCCAGTACCACCTTTTAGAGAAATGTAAAACTAAGGGGTACATGGAAGTTCAAGAAGAGGCATTCCTTATATCACACTTATCTAGGAATGCTCAGTGATAGAATGTGTGTGTCCTACGTCCTCTGACCAGGAAATTCCTTGGTTTTCTTACTGCCCTGAGACAGGTGTTTGACATACTCATAAACCAAAATGTAAACAAAGCCATGATTTACAGACTTCAACAGGGACAGTACATCATTGGATTTGACAGCCAACAGTTAACTGGCTTAGAGCCATAGGCTCAATTCCAACAAGGGAAATTCTGTACAATGATTTATCAGAGTGGTGTGCCCCTCTGACCTCTATGAATGAAACAACCTGTGTGGATTGTTGGAAGCTGGAAGTATGCCCGGACCTTCCCCATAACTATTCCCAACTCTGCATCCCCTGGACCAGTGTAGAAGGAGAAACAAAAAATTAATATGCATACTCATCCAAACTTGCCCTTCGCTGGTATCTATACAGTACAGCTGATATATGGGCAGAAAGTCATATTTTCTTGTGTTCTAATCGTCTGACCACTCAACATGGTCCCAGTTCACAAGGCTCCACATTCATCACTATAGAGACATGCCCTTTGTATACACAGCAACTAAGCCCTCTGACATCAGCAGAGGTATCCTGTATCCCTTTGCTGATATTACACACCTTCCATGTCCAAGTCAGAATATAAGGAGAGGCAAAGGTGAGATTTTCATTTTGTATTAGGGTTTTCCATATAAACAGAACCAATACAGGTGCGGGGCGGGGGGGGGGGTTGTTTAATAGAAAATTAGTTCAGATGCTTGTGGAGGCTGAGATGTCCCATGATCTGCAATCTGCTTGCTGACAACCCAGGGAATCCAAGGGTGCAGTTTGGAGAATTGAGTATCAATCACCTAAGATCCAGTCAAGTGCAAAACAAGACCAATGCCTGAGTTTAAGCAATCAGGCAGAGAGAGTGTGTTACCCCTTGTCCATCTTTTGATTTTATTCAGGTCCTCAACCAATTGAACTTCACCCATACACACTGGGGAGGACAATCTACTTTACCTAGTCCATGGATTCAAATGCCAATCTCATCCAGGAACATGCTCTCAGACACACCCAGAAATAACGTTTAATTGGTGCACCCTCAGTCCCAGTGAAGTTGACATGTAAAAGTAACTATTACAAAGTCCCATCCCAAAATCCAGTTTCCTACTTAACAAGGGGGAGATTCTAATGAGCTCCCCTGCGAGGGCCAGTGACCCAAAAGACCACCTCCTTAGACTTGCGCATTAGGGCTACACCAAGAAGCTACTGTTAACCATCACCTCTTGTCCAGATCAACCCTTTATTTTTAACCTCTCTTGAAAGGACTCCCACAACCTTAACATTTCCTAGAAGATCCACACCTCCATTCCTCCTTGGACTTTCACTACCAGCTTTTTCTACACATCCTGCAGGTCCTCTATTCCACCCATCCTTCTCTATCTCAAAATCCCAAGCAAGTAATTTCACCCACAGGAGCAGCATTCAGACCTGAAGCTCTAACACTAAAACAACCTCCAAAATTGAAAAGATTCTAGGCCTGTAGGAAAAGAGGGCTCAAAGGCCCTGGCTGGTAGCATAGTGGATTAGGTGCCAGCGTGCAAATCCAAAGGTTGCTAGTTCGATTGCCAGCCAGGTCCCCAGCCAGGTCCGTAGGTGGAGGCAGGTGAAAGGCAACCATACATTAATGTTTCTCTCCCTCTTTGCCTCTCTCCCTTCTCCTCTCTCTGAAAATAATAAATAAAATGTTTAGAAAAAAAAAAAAGAGGGCCCAATTATGGCAACATGGATATCTGCCCTATTTCAGACCTCATGAAGACAGCCCACACTGCATCCCTGAGAATATCCAAAGACAGCCTCCAACATCAGCCTGAGCCTCTGGGTCAGGCTTCCAGCAGCTCATTTGCTTTCAAACCCAGCCCATTACTCTGTGTTAGGCCTCTGAGTCTCCATGTCTCTTGCTTGGTGATCCAGCTCACGGTACTTGCTTTGCTCCTTTCATGCATCAGACTCTCCTCTCTAGATTACCTCTCTCCTCATCTCCACAACACACCCCCTAATTTCAGCTCTTACTTTGATTACAGTTCTGACTGCTGCTCCAAAAAATAGGCATTCCCTTAGTCTGGCTGCAGTACACAGAGCCCAACCTGCCTGTTCCTTCAAGGAGATGAATCAGGGGACCTATTGGCAATTCACAGCAACAGAACTTCATTGTCAACTGAAGGTGTTCACCCACGCTCTCCCTCATTCCCAACCTTGAGAGACATGCTAAGGCCAAGTCTCTGCCCAAGCTTCAACTCCATTTTTGAGAGTGATCAGCTTTTGGGGGGGAAATAGTTCTAAAATATAAAATTAATCATAAGAAAATTTTTGATACTGTTTCCATAATTGACCCATTAGAAACAACTCCAAAAACAAAAGTAAGATTCTCTCACCCTGTTTTACATACTCATTCGAAGCCAACATGTCTGAATTTGAGCTCCACTCTCCACCCCCAAACACACCACTCCTGTTCTCTCTCACTAAACAGTATCACCTTTTATTCAAATTGCCTAGAACAGACACGCAAGTTCTTCTACTGTCTTCCCTCTCTCTCATTCCCAATATTCAATCACCATATTCTATCAATTCCATCTCATATCATTTTCCCCAATGTTTCCACTTTCCTCATCTCAGGTATCATCTCTTCCCTAAATGACTAAAGTCTCCTAACCAGACTAAGCTTTCCATTTCCATCCCTGTTTCCACTTTACCTGACTACATTTTATAACTAAGGTGATTTTTGTGAAACGCAAATATACATCATTCCTCTGTTCAAAATATTTCCACAGCTTCCCATTATGCTCAGAATTAATACCATACTCTCTCCTTAGCAAGACATACAAACTGGTCATGATGTGAGCTTTTCTTGCTCATCTCCATTTCTCCCACTCCTCTCCTCGCATTGTACAACACTTCCCAAGTCAATCTCACATTCTCATGCTTGGGACTTTGCACATGCTGTCTCCACTTCCCAGAATATTCTGCCTGCCCTGCCATCTCTTCACCTACCCTACACTGTTCATTATCCTAGTATCAGCTTGACCCCTGCTTCTCCCCTCAGCCACCACATGCGCCTCCAGACCCACCTTCCTGTGTGTACCTGTTGCACCCTGGGTTTAAAACTATTGTGGCACTTATCCTACTATATTGCCAATATCCATAAAACTAGGAATTACCTGTCATTTTAATTATACCACCCATGAGTTAAAGACAATTTTTTTTTTCTGACTAGTTCATTCCCAACACCTGGAAGAGTAGCTGCACCAGTAAGTTTTCAATACAAGTTGGTGAACAAATGAATGTTCACATTTACCTCCTAGAGACTGTCCATCGTTATTATTTTAATCTGACTCCACCTATCTAAGGGAAGTTGGGTAGGGTTGCATTGGATGGTTTGCTCTAAGCATAGCATTTCACTGCAGGAAGACTAACTAGTATGTTTACTCCTAGAGAGCATCATCAGTGTTTTCTCTTCATGTGCATGGAAGACATAGTTCTCTGGTATAAATCTAAGTTCAAGGCAGAAATGGTGCCTACACTTGATGTTCTAAAGTATGTTATCAGATACATAATCCTGGTGGAATGTTGAACAGGAATGCTGAACTTTTCCGTTATTCATCAATCAGAGAAAAAAAAAAGATTGTACATGATTCTTTTCCCTACTTTAAAATGTATCCAGACTGGAAAAATTAAGGAGAGCACCAATTTAGAATACAGTCTGGTTCTGCTATGAAATATTTTCACTAAACTGCCCTATTTTATATGATGAGCTATTTAATGATATAACTCCGAATATGCCTCCTAAAATACCACAGAATGTACCATTGCTCAAAATTTTTGACAGTACCTGGGTGAAATACATCAGCAATTCCATCCTCAGCTCTGAAAGGTTGAAGATCAGTAACTAAATCATGTAAGTGCTCGTCAAGTAATTATGTTATTAAAGTGACATAAATCAGTCAGCGTACATCTTGCCTTTGTCTTTGGATTCTTTGTCTTCTCCATATTACAAGTCAAAACACTATTTTCAGAACCATTCTCAGGAATTAAGAAAGCTATATTTAAATAATGTTAATAGGAGTGACATAAAGCAGCATGAAGGAATCAGAGAAGTCTAAGGCTACACCTCCTTGCACTTAACAGGGAAAAATAGCAGCAGTCTGAACTTGGAATTCGAAGGCTTTTGTTACAGAGCCATAGTCCTTAATAATCTCTAAATCATTTTTTCCTTTTCACTGGGATTTTTAACTCTTGTTGTACATAATAATGATTAAAATTTGTCAAGAACAAAAATAGTTACCAAAATATAGAGAGAGAGCTGAATAAAGGATAAGGTAATTTTCATTATTAATTTAAATTGTGGAAGGGAGTTTTTTATTTTTGTATTTATTTATTTTTAAAATTTTATTGTTGTTGTATTACATCCATCCCCTTTTTGCTCCCCTTGGAAGGGAGTTTTTATTTTTTCAAGTTAAACTCAGAAATTTAAATTTTTTAAATTTTATTGTGGTATTACATTCATCCCATTTCCCACCCCTTCTCTCCCCTTCCTCGCCCTCCCATTCCCCCTGCCACAGTCAATCCCACTTTTTGTCCATGTCCATGGGTCATCCATGCTAGTTCCTTGTAAACCCAGAAATATTTAAAATTCTAATTTTCAACTGAGTTTGAGCTTAAGACAATTTGAAGTTTTTTCACCAGAAAAAAAAGTGACCAAAGAAAATATTGGTTTTTAAAAGTCACTTATTTGGATTTCCTGGCTGTGGTAGTAACTTGCAAATTAGATTTAGGGAAATTCAGTGTGCGAGGCTGGGTATAGCACTGATTTAGACGTCTGTTCTGTGAGCAAGAGGACACTATCCAAGTTCAGAAAGCTTTTTATTCACCATTCAGAACTAACTGAAATGTCATGACACTCTAAGACAGCTATCAGAAATGCAAACAGCAAGCTATCTCTGACTTTCGTAAGCAAAATAAATAATGTACACTCTAGAAGATATTTCGTTCATTTAAAAAAGGATGCCCACCTTACTTCTAAAAGAACTTCAAAAATGATCTAACACCTTTTAGAGTTATTGCCAGGGAAGATGAGGAGCACAGATGAAAGAACATTCAATTTATCCAGGAAGAAGTCATTAGAACTTCTTTGGTGAGTACAATGTCAGTGTAGATGATAGTGGCAAAGTAGTCGGGAGAAGATCAAGAAGAAAGTCAGAGGTGAGGAAGTGATTCAAACATCTGATGGGTTTGAAATAGATCGAAGAGAAGGTTTATAGTTGAAGAATGAAGAAAAGTTAATGGATTTGGGGGGAGGGGGTTAATAAAAGAGAATTAAGGTTAAAAGATAAAGGAGAGTTTCAGAGGAAAGTTATGGGAAAAGAATACAATAGAGAGCAGTTTATTCTGCCCAGAGTTATAGAGGAGAGAAAAACATAGATATGAAGGCACAAACAAGAGGAACAATAGAAAAGAAATAAGACAGAAAAAAGAAAGGCAGCATGAATGAATAAAGAAACACAGAGAAGAATGAGCCAAAACCAATCTGGAGAACTTGGATACTAATGTCTTAAATGAGCCTTTGAAGCTCATTTAAAATAAAGATAAAAACTATAGTTTTGAGAGAGATTTGAAGGAAGCTAAAAAAGGTCTTGGGCTAAAGTTAAAAAACAAACAAACATACAGGATATGGGTGTGCTATTTTATAAGACTTACAACAAAATTTGCTAAAGCAAAGACCAAATTTTTACTGTTTTACTGAAGGCATTTGCCCAGAAGATGCACCCACCACCACCACCACCACCACCACCACCACCACCATGAAGGGCAAAACAAAATGAAAACAGGAGCATGCAATAATGACAATCCAAAGGTAGGAGTGGGTAAAGCAAATATGAAGACAATAGAACAAGAGTTCAGGCAAGAAAAATGAAACTCGTTATATGGTGAGCAGAGGTAAGGGATCAAGGGAATGGGAGGGCACACTCTGGGCAGAGAGATGTCAAGATTAAATTTCCCTGAAAGACAAAGTTGTCGAGTTCAACTTATCCTTGTTAAAATCATTTCAAAACAAGAGGGAATTTAACCATGACCTTGTAAGACTTTTCTTTTCTATAGGTTAAAATAGCTTGAAACATAGGACATGGTTGGCTGATATTCTTGTACACTGCTTCCCATGATGGTGTGTAATTTCATCTGGTGTTTATAACAAACTCACCATCTACCTCCAGCATGAATAAAGTTGACAGGCAATTTCCTTCCCCACTGCCTTCAGCATATGCTCACATTTCTGGCTTCATTCCTGTTCAATTGTAAGACTACCTTCAAGGATTTTCAAAATGTTCCACAATTCAACACCTGAGTGTGAAGTGATGAAGGAATGTTTAAAGCTCTTCATTAATACCTGGACAACCGAACCTAGTTTCTCATGGCTTTTGACAATCTACTACTTCCTTTGTCATTTTGGGAAGATGCTGACACCAACTTAGAAAACCTCTCATGACAGTACTCGGACTCCACAGGTGCAAGGTAGAAAGAACATGACTTTGCACAGACTTAACTTAAATCCCAGCTCCAAGATGGTGGACAAGTTTCCCATCCTCTCTGAGTTCTATTTCATCACTTATAAATTTGGGATAATAGTATTTACCTCCTGATTTGTTGTAAGTAAGATTGTGTATAAATTATCATTTACAAAAAGCCTGGTACACAGTATATCTCATAAATGACAATTATTAACTTTTTCCACTTTTCTGACGCATGGGAATCTCACCCAGCTGCAAGACTTCTTGTTCTGGGTCGCTCCATGAACCTATAACCTTCCCTGGAGCCAACATAATCTAGTGGTCATATATAAAAACAAATACGACTTATTTTTCAGAACACATTTTAATTTTCAAAGCTTAATATTAATATTACTTATAGTGTAAAATGAGATCTTTATATTAAATTTAAGCTGCTTATTTTATTTTTTTATCTGTTCTCACCTCAGTTTTCTAATAATTAACTATAAGTGTTCTGTTAATTACTTTATTTCTACATGTTATGCCTTGAAAGTATTAAAAATGATTAAATATTGAACTATATTGGATTACCTATTTTGATGACAGGCTTTCAAACATCTGGTGAGTATAATTTAATGCATGTTTTCAAAATCATTAAATATACTATATCCAATATACATGTATTAGTATACAAATACATGCATACATGATAGGTACATATTATACATATGGTATTTTAACTACTTTCTCATATGATGTTAGTATGCTAAAATGTCACTTAACACTTTTACCTTAAGCCTCAAACAAATTTGTAATTAGGGAAAACCCCACATTTTCAGAAGTTTAGACATTTTATTTCTGGCTTTGTTCATCTTCTAGGTAGTACCTAGAAAGAAGCAACATGCCAAACTGTCCCTCACTGGTGTCTTCAAGAGGATGAATGACTTAGATCCTTGCCTGAGAGTAAGGGGTCCCCGGGGAAGCTCCAGCAGGGGAGGCAGGGGCACCAAGAAGGAGGCCAGAGGCTTTGGACCCAGGAACCATCAGACACCCATCCCCAGCTTCACAATTTCACCAACAGCCACGGCCTGTTAACAAGGCGTTTATGGCTTTTGACAAGTAGGAATAGCCTCTCCCTCCACCTTGTGCAGTGGCATTGGAAACCTCTGTTCATGTAATTGTCACTTAAGTATGACAAATGTCTCCTCAGGAGGCAATTTCTGCTGCTGAAGGGCAGGAGCCACATTGTTTTCCTCACTACACTTTTGTGGAATGCACGCTTAGCAGCAACACAAACTGACTGCTGGGTAACCAGTACCTGTCTTCTGGCCACGTCTTCTTGGCTCACACTCTGAAGCATTTGACACCAGACTCCTGACATAATTTCCTCCGGTACTTTTTGTGGCACTGCCCTATGCACGTTCTCCTCATACTTGGCTAGCTATCGATCCCTTGTCTCCTTGAGCTGCCTCTTCTACCATCTCCCACTCTCTAACTGGGAAAACTGACAAGTTTGTATGTCCCCCTGCCGCAGAAAACAGCTGCTGTTAGCCTCAACTTCAACAATCCCCTCTAACCTTACTACTATCCCCCAACCCTAACCTCCTCACCAAGCTCCAGAACGTCTGTACTCTAAGATACTCTCAAATTCTCATAGCCCCAAACAGAATTCATTTTGTTCTTTTCAAAAGAGCTTCCTTGTTTTTTGACCAGGGCATCCCAGTTTTCTCCAGTATTTCCCACGGTCTGTGTTGTGTGTCCATACTGCTCTGTAAGAGGTGATGCACATTAAGGTAAATGGGAGGGAGGACGGGTAACAGACAATTAAAAAGGTTTCTTCTCTGCAGGACTTCTTAAAGCCTTTTACATGCTAAAGCGCTTTGTGAGTCTTCAAAATGAGAATTGAGTATGTTTGTAAATATACTTGATTATGAGACTCTTCCTAGAAGCTTCTCTCAGGAAGGATCAACTTCAGTAAAATACACATAAAATTTTATCCCAGTCATCCTTGACCTCCCATCTCTTTTATATTATTTTCTGTGTCGAAGTTGTTACCAAGTCCTAATAACTTTTAAATATCTCTTTACTTTTCCATTACTGCTACTCATACACTATTTAACTCCCCTGACCTGGGCTTCTAACATTTCTCACCTGGATAGCAGCCTTTCTGAAATTCTCTTTTTCCTCTTATCTCAACCACCAGACTAAGCTTCCTAACCATCATTTTCATTATATGGTTCTCCTGTTTTAAGGAAACATACACACACACACACAAACACACACACACACACACACATACACACACACACACATACACACACACACGTTCTATTATTCCAGGATCAAGTCAAACTCAAAACTTGGAATTTGTCATGCTGTTCGCCAGGTTTCTTCCTTCCCTGCCTCTATGTTAGTTCTCCATCCAATCAGGTTGGTCTTGTCATAGTCTATCCAACTCCTTTTCACAGTGCACTCACTCCACCTAAACTGAAATGTACTTCTGCTTTGGGTAAGCACTTAACATGCACAAGGGATGGCAAATACAAAGAATGAAAGTTACAGCTCTCCCCTCCTGTGTCCATGGCATATTTACTAATTAATCACAATTCTTTCTGACCTCAACAGCTACTGCAGAATATTTCTCAATGCACTGCTTTAAGAAGTTATTACTGGCAAACCTATTGAAGCTGATAAACAAGATAAACCAGAAAAAGAAAAATAACAGTTATCCCAGTCATACAGACCAGTTTCTCATTTTATTCTCTGTATGACTTCGGACTTTTTAGCCTCTATAAGCTTCAAATTCTTCACTGTTGGAATGGGAATAATGCTCCCCTCAGCAGCATGTTGCAAGGTCAAATGAGTTTTCATACTTAAGGGCCCACTAACGAGGCACAGAGTTGATGGCTGGTGAACATCTCTCCTCCTTCTCCTTCCACTGTTCTCCACCTATATAAATGCTATGCACTTTCTCCTGGCCTCCTTGGCCAGGCTGGCCCATGCTGGCAAGTCTCTTCCTTCATCTCTCTGGCCATCTGCATTTTCAGCTGGGACACTCAATCTAGTTGTTCTAATTGCATTGACTTAACCCTCCTTAGACCCTTGGTCTCACAAGTATTGGGCCTCTCATCTGCATTGACATCCACCCTTCCCCATCGGCCATTTCCCAATGCAGTCCTGCTTTATATTCCAACGAGGTCCATATCTGTTCTGAAAGCCTTCTATAACCACGAACATCTGGTCTTCTGCCTCTGACCCTCGATTTTACATGTCTGTTTCCCGCTCTCATGAGCCTGAATCCTTCCAATTCTCCTGATGTTTGAATCTATCAGCCTCCTCCTCTCTTTGCCTTTCTGCCAATTCTGTACCCCCCTCCATGGTTATTTAGTGCTTCACTGAACATCCATGGTCATTCAGTGAAGCACTAACCTCAGGCTGGAAGTCCCAAGTTATGCATCTTTGGCCATTCCTTCCATGTCAAGCACCAGACCACTATGGGTACCTTCCCTGGCTCTCAGGCCTGAGCTGCTGATCAATGCAAACAGCGAGCTCAGACCAGGAGACTGCATTTTTCAGGCAACCAGGTACAAGCATTCTCCACTTACAAGCTTTGCTCTTGAGCATCAGGGTAAAATAAAAATAACAACCTTTATAATGGCAGATTCCTAAACTCCACTTCCAATTATTCTGATTGAGTCAATCTAGTATAAAACCCAGGTGTCTGCATTACCTAGAAGGAGTAGAAAAATTACTGTCCGTAGGCCAACTCTGGTGGGTTTTTATATTGCTCTTGAGCTAAGAATGGTTTTACATTTTTCACTATCTCCCAAGCCTGCTTTTCTTAGTCTAGGTCATGGTTGCTTAACCTATTTTGTCTTAGGCCCTCTTTTTAATAAATATGTAAGAATCTTATATTCTCCCCCCTCCCAGAACCAAATGCATTCTGACATAGCTGCTCACCCTTCATGTAGAGGTTTTTGCAGCTGAGAATGACTGGCCCTCTGCTCATTCCCATCAGACATCAGACCAAGATGATTCTGCAGAGCATTAGTTACTGAAGTTAAAAGTATTAAAATAAAAGGATGTTTTTGAATTTTCCAAATATTCAAACAATATTGAATATGTTCATAGGCCAATTGAAATAATATGCTACAGCAACCTGGAGATCCTGCTGCCCCTTGGCGGGTTGCAGGTGGGGTCGTCCTTCTCCTCCTCCTATTTATCCTCCCAGCTGATAATCCCAGTGCTAGAAGTTCTCTAAGGCAGAGTGTAGCTCTAAACTTTTTAAATGTTCTTGACCCCTTGGAATTTTCCTTTCCTCTCCCTCATCCTCTGCCTCCACCCTCCCTTCCTACTTGTAATCTTCCCCTTCATTTTATTTTCTTATTTTTCACCATATTGATCATGAATTGTGCCTTCCTGTGGGGTGTTGATTTTTTTTTGGAGGCCAGAGAAGTAACTTGTCCATTTTGGAATTTTCTATGAGAAAACACAAGTGATTATCTCCTTGGCCATGCCTAGCAGTCCAAAACAAGGCGGGTGGGGTGGGGAGGATTCCAAGTTGTTTAGGGAAGTCATTCAAGCCAGGTCCAGAAGAGAAGCCTGCTATGTGCTTGGAGGGCCTTATTTCTAGACCTGGCTTCCCCAACAGACAACAGAAACCCTGAATTCATGAACAAGGCTTAACCAAACTCAACCCTTCTGCACAACAGAATTTGGAGGGGGTATCTCTTAATTTTCCCATGTTCTCACACCTTCATTTTACTGTGTCCTGCTAACTTACCTTTGAACTGGTAGGATACTAACCTACTCCACTACAGGAAACACTTAGCCTTTCCTTCTGTTTAGAAAACAAATTGAATATAGCTATGGTGGTTTTTTTAAACACATTTTTTGTCACTACACCCAAGTCTTTTCACCCCAATGATCTAGCATATATTTGCTAACAGAGCTTCTCCTTCCAGTGAAAGGAATTGTACATTATTAAATCTGTTCTATAACTCTTTTAATGGGAGAAAAATATGTATCATCTTTCATATTGGTTTTAGAGCACCTTATAAGAGTCTGCAAACATCAAAGGCATTTATTTTTAGCCTCCAATTCACTCTTGTAGGACATACTCATTAGTTATGATAAGCAGTTTTAGATAGCAGGCAGATTGGACATGCTCTCCTAAAAGAGATACAAGTTCAAGGCTCTAAGAAATTCATAACATCAACTGGTGAGGCCAAAAGCAGAAGCAAAAACCTCTGTAGCTCAAAAGAAAATCAATGCAAAAAATATAGTGGTATGCAGGCAAATGACTCACTAAAAGCTTTCTAAATGAGGTTTTCAAAAGTTTTACAGAATGTTTCCCAATTTTCACTCCATGTGTCAAACTCCAAATTATGTGTGTTGAGCCATTATAGTTGATTCCTGCACTTCCCTCTTCAAATTTTCTAAAAAGGGTACATAGAGGCTGAACTGATAAAAGTCCTAATACCTAATCACAGTCTAAACCTTTGTGATAATAAAGCTAAAGACATGGTTTTCATTTATCAGTGTCTGTGGCCTCTTTCTAGTCATTAGCATTCTATTATGATTTAAGTACATGTGACATTGCCCACTTAACATGTAAATTAAGAATATAGTTCCCTATTACAGTGGGCAATGGAATTTATAGGACACAATTGAAAAAGAAGACTCAAATTCATTTCTAGCACTAAGTTACTAGATACATTGTTACTCCTGCCTTTATTTATTTTCTTATTCTTTTTAATTTAATTTTATTGTTGTTGTATTACATCCATCCCCTTCTTTTCTTGTTCTTAACTTCAACTTTCCCCTCATCCTTAACTTTCTGTTCAAAGCCTCACACAAAGTAGCACGTTCTACATTTTACTATGGCACCTTGGATTCATTAGCAGGTTTAGCTAGAGGCAAAAGCGTAATGAAATACTCTTTTATTACTATTGATAAAGATGGTTGTCTTCTGTACCCTCCATGAAGTTCCACTGAAGAATATTCTTTCAGAACTAAGTGCCTGAAAAGCTGGTATATTTTCCCTAATGGAAAACATGTAGTTTGTGTGTTATTGTTTTGTTGTTGTTGTCGTCGTTGTTGTTACATAATCCTCATTACTATTGAGCATGACAAAAACTATAAGCAGCAGGCTAATGGGGGGGTGGGGGGGTGAACATGGCACTGGGCCTAGACGTGCAAGTTCCATTTTAGGAGCTGGGGCAAAAACAAAGTGTTCCTCCATAATAAAGTTATGTGGAATTTACAGAATGAGAGAGAAAAGAAGGTCCAGAAACTGAAGAAAATAGTTAGGGAAGTTGGGTGGAGCATGAGGGAAGGGTCAAAGAGAGAAATCTCCATTATTGGCAAACTAAGAGGGCACTTTACAGACCAGAATGCTCAATAGGGATGTTCAAGTGTTTTGGTGTGGGATACGCAAAGTACCACTGCAATCCCCCACCCCCACCCCCCACCCTGCCCTGGGCCAGCCCTCTTTTGAAATCTACATCACTCACTCACCCTTCTGTGAAAATGAATTCTGTTAGGGAATCTCAGTGAAGAGCTGAGGTCTGAGACTGTGCGTTGGCCTTTGACAAAAACAGAAAGATGTTATGCATGTGCAGGAAACTGCTGGGAACAGCTGACACCTGTGTTACTTAAGGAAAGCCTAGGTTGTAAGGGTGAGAGAGACCCAGGTTTAATCCACATAGCCACATGCCATTTGTGTCACCAGGGCATGTCACTGCAGTTCTTTGATCCCACAGGTTTTCCATGTAAAATGAGAGTAATGATAGACAGGTTGGAGGTCATTGCAAGAATTAGGGCTAATTTGTATAAAATGCTCTGGATGGGGAAGATATTCTTTTTCTTTTCCTTTTTCTTTCTTTTTTTTTTTTTTTTTTTTTAGCTGCTGAAAACCCAGAGCCAAGTCTGTACAGAAGGGAAAAACAAAACAAAACAAAACAAAAGAACACTTTAAAGCGTGTGGCCTTCATATGAGTGCTGTTCTTTATCCCTGAGTTTATATTTTCTCTACTCCTAATTGTTTAGTCATTATTTATATATATTTTGTTATATTGCAACCTGCATCAAAGCCCTTATTTACAGCAGTATTACATAAGCACTGATTTTCTGTCATTTATGTTCCCAGTTTCCCCGTACTGAATTTTAGAACATGATAGGAGTTGGTGGGTTTTCTTTCATGTCAGATGCTTATCCATCGTTACTGTGTCATGGAGTTGTCTGACCAATATTTAGAACGACCTTGGCATTGATCAAAACTGCCCTGCACTCTCTTGCCTTGTCCCCTTTGTCACAAAAGTTGGCTCCTATCTGGGATTAGTAGTGAAGCCATGTCTGTGGAAACTTGGTCTTGTCTTCTTTGTCATTATGTCCTTACCAACTAAGCTGACCACATTCAACCATCATTTTCATGTCAAAATTTCTGCCCAGCCCACAGGAATCAAGGAAAGAAACAAGCAAGGGGCAGATAACCTTCTCATTTGACACTTGAGGGAGGTGAAGACCCAAAATGTCAGTGATCAGCCCCGAGCCACATTAATATAAAACTGACATGGAAACCCAGCCACACACTTTCCTATATTCTGAACACCAGAGAATGTGACCTCTTACACACGCTGATTAGTCAAACAGTCGATCGCTGGTCGACACATCAAAGCATGGGCACATTTACTTGATCCTGCTGAAGATTATAAAGGAACAATTTTGAGATAATAGCTTCTACTGACAAAAGAATTGGGGCTGTGCGAGCCTCATCTCCATCTTTAGGTTCTATTTCTAGTCCGTGAAAGCCCTGAAACCTCAATATTGTCACTGTAATGGAAAGGGAGCACCTAGCTCCTGACACAAAGTCCAAGGAAGTTTTAATTTTACAAAAAAAGAATAAAACTTTAAAGTTTATCTCAGTAGCTCTGGAGTTTTTCCTTTATTCTAAAAGCTTTTGATGATATCACAAAGGTCTGGATTTCTAAACTTGCCAGAGGTGGTGCTTTGTTTGGCTTTGTTTTTGTTTTGGCTTCGCAAAGAGTACAGCCTGCGGTACACTACTTATTATACCCAGGAATAGGAGGCCTGCAAGCAAAATATTTGAGAAGGTTCTCCTTGCCCCCAGTGGTTAGGTGGGAAATATCTAATGCTCCAATTTTCCAAAAAGGAGGTACTTACAGAATAATGTTCATATTTAAATGCTGAGGGGGTGGAGAAATATGCATTGCTTCACCTACAGGAGTTTTGGACCAGTTAATTCTTGATAAACTGAGTGAACAGGAACCTTAGCTGATTTTCAGGCCCAATTATCTACTTCTTAACGTGACTTAATAGAGATTTTTTACAGCTACACCAAGACAAAGTACCTCTGGCTCTTGCCAAAAGCCCTTAAAAATAACACAGAAGAGAAATTTTGCAAAATGCTTGCAAGATGGACTAGACAAGAAACTAGTCAGCAAAAGACACAAATCATTACTACCTACATAGTAATTTGGATTAGCAATAAGATGACACTCCTAAATAATAAACACTTTCTTTAAGAACTAAAAAATAGTAGCAACAACCCTAATTTAACAACCATCTTAATGTAGTTAAAAAGGAATAAAACTAGTATTATGAGAAAAAAACTCTGCATAACTGGTCAAAGTTCTTTTATATTGCGTTTCGCTATCAGTCCAAGACTGTAGGAGGTGATCACAACAGCACTGTACAGAGCATCCTGAGCATCACTTCTGTATGGACAACACAACAATCCAACTTGTTCTCCGAGGAAGAAATCACACTTAGGTCCATCAAGATGTGTACCAATTAATTTAACTCTTCTACCTCCCTCCCACCCCTCAGGCTTTAATCATCTGTTCTGCAGCAGTTATTGTAAATTACGTAACAACAACCTTAGAACTTCAGTACCAACACAAACCAATACCCACTGCCACCTTCTTGGCATTCGGCCTTGCATGCAATATTCAAGTTAGGCAGTAGGAGGCAGCAGATTGCTCAAAACTACAGGCAATGGTAACTGTTGAAGGAAGTTGGAAAAGGAACCTCATGCTACAAAACATAGAAAAATAGACATCTTCTTAAACACAAACGTCCAGGAACTCAGGTTTGCTATAAGGAGCAACTACAAGGGAAAGGCTTTGGCCCTTGTACAGCCCTTGGTGAAATTATTTGGACCCATTCCTCATTTCAGCATCTCTTTTAAAAAATAAAACTCTGGCAGCTACACTCAGGGTTCAGCAACTTAGGTCTTGGTTTCATTTCATCTTGTTTTGTTTCTTGGCTCCAGAAACAAAGGTCTCATGGTTGCCTACGTGGAAATCTCAGGTGGCACTGGCTTGGCAGTGCCTGCACTAATGCAGACACTGTTCAAACCATCAGAGTACATTAGAACCCATTCTGCTCCGTATTGTAAATGACTAAGGCATTTACATATTTAAAACTTGCACCATAGTTACTTTAAAAAACCTAGCTATGCATCTGCATTAAAAAAAAAAAAAATACCTGTGACATGTGCATTAAAGTATGTCTTCAGATAACACATGTCTGTCATATTTTTAGGAAGCTGAAAATGCACTGTACTAAAGGGAGAAACATCTCTAAACAAAGCTTTGTTATACTAGTTATAATGCTTGATTAAGATATAAGAAGTGTAGCTTTAACCACCTTAAAATTGTTTGATTGCTTTGTAATAAAAGCAATTTTGCCTCCTTGTGGATATTAATTTTTCAAGAAATGTAATTTATACGAGCATTTTATTTCAAACACAAATAGAAAGGTCTTTAGAAAACATGACTAGGAACCAAAATTATAAATGTGTGAGGAAGACTGTGTGGGGTGTGAAACAAGAAAACAACATTTCCAAAGAGAGTTCCCTGCAATTTTTGTATTGTTTCTTAAACTGTTGCACTAAGAACACATACATTATATGCTATGTAATGTTTAGCTATCACAGAACACACAGCGGTAGGGAAAAACACACTCATTATCATCATAGTAATATTGTCATAAACAGTTAAATCAAACCAAAAGTAATTCACAGCAAACAATGCAAATGCTGCTCAAAACCTATTTTCCTTCTAGCCACGCATGACTAATCCAAACTCTTCCGATGATTAAAGAAAATATACATTACTTACTGTTTTTAAGATGTCTGTACCATCCTGCTGGATTCAAAAGGGTAAAGAAGAATCACTGTCACAAGGAAATCTAGCAGGCAAAAAGAGGGGGAAAAGCAAGTATTAGTGGTCTGAAAATTCGCATCTCCGGGTTTTCTTGAGGTACTTCCCACAAGGTCCCAAAGCAAAGAAGAAAAAAAAGTTGGAGAAAAACATCACACACTTCACGAGCCGACTTTCTCCACAAACCCATGCAGCTCCAAACTTTAAAGTAAAGGCTCGAATTGTTGAGCATCCTGACTGAGCAAATATCCGACTTCAGTATCACTGGTTACGTACACATTTTCAGTAAGATGAATGCATCTCCAAAATTATGGTTACTTGAATGTATTATCCAGATTTCCCCCTTGTTTCTCTCCCTTTCTCCCTTTTCCATTCACATTTTTCTTCCTTCAAAATGCACATAGGTCTGTTCTTCCTTGTACCCCGAGTCAGGCCTGGCTTTGAAATGCATTTCAATCTCTCAACACAGACTGCTTTCATTGCATTTAGAGTCCCACTAAGGCCCAGCTTTAAAAGCTACTGATTCTTTTTTTCTTTAGCCTTCCTCACAAAGGAAGGGTATTTTGTAAATTACCAGCTCGTTCAGATCAACAAAAGGTACTTTCATAGAAAGCCCCATTTGATTTTGCTCAAATTTGATTACAAGGATGGAGAAAAGGAAAGGAAGTCAAAAAGAAAAACCCCAGATGGCTTTTTCATTCATCTCAGTGAATGAGCTTTATCTGTGCCTTTTGAAACTGTAGCAGTGGAAAAGCATTTCTGTTGGCTTAAAAAACTTGACAAAAATTATTGGTTTGCCATTTCTCATGTAACAGCCATTGGGAACTGGATGAAAAGACTTTTTCATGGGATCGCCTGCTTGGATCAAAATAATGGAGATTAGGTATTTCATTATAAATTACAGTGGGAGATAGAGCAGGCTGTCATATTAATAGTAACCTGCTCATGGCCTTCAATGGTAGCTATTCTCCTAGACAAAGGACCAAGGGGGTTGTCTATTGAACTTGTACTTTAGGCCTGATCAATTTTCTATCATCAAGGCAAAAGGTGAGATGACTAACAAAAGAATTCACACATGAGTGACCTCATAAGCCTACAGATAAAACAGCTTAAAGAAGCAAAAACACATCCTGAAATTACGGATGATAAACTATATAAAGGAGAAGAAGACAGTAGGAGAGGAAGAGAGGAAAAGAGCAATGGTCTATAATTCTCCCCTCTCCTCTTGGCCAAATGGACACATTACAAGCTACTTGTTTTCAGCTGCAGATAATTGCAACCTTTGGTTTGCAGTGGTCTGCTTCAAATCCTTCAGCTGACTTTTTTTTTTTCCCTCAGCACAAGTCCAAGCATTTCATTCTTTATTAACAATGGCATTGCGTTTGAGACAAAGCTTCTACCAAGAGTCACACTAAAAAATAAAAACCAAAAAGAATCACAGGCAACACAGGCTTTAAAATATTACATAGTAAAATGTGTGTTTGCTCCAGGTTGCCAGCCTCTCTCTCCCCTGCCTCCCATGCTCTTGCTAGAATCTAAAGCATTTCCAAGGCGAAGCTGTACCTACAACTAAAAGGCACAGGATCCTAATGAAGCATAATGAAATTTGTGATTCAATGAAGATGCCTTCAGAAAGGTGATGATAAGACACTAAGCCAAAAAGCGAGTAAAGAATAGGTGATTAATTTGCATCCAATCACAAGGAATAATTTAGATGTCCAAATGCAGTTGTCCACATCACTGTGGAAATTGCCAAAATTGGTATATTTTCACGGAATTTTCTTCAACTTTCTCAAAATAATAATAATAATTGGGATCTCTGCCTGTTAGTGTTAGTGTTCCTTGTTTCAGGATTGTAGTAGGAAATTTACTATTCCAGAAATAAAACCCAAGTCACCAGAGGTTACTGTAACCCAGAAATGCAGAGACACTGCAGCACTTTATGAATGCTACATAAAGCTAATGTAAAGTAAAAATATATGTGATTAGGATCTATTTTGTGCTTTTTTAAAAGCCAAGGAGTCATATAAGATTATCAATGTAAAAGGACTTCCAACTGCCTAAAAGCTTGAGAAAATACTAAGAATATCACCCACTGCAGCAGTTGTCAAAATAATACTACATTTTGAAAGGCACCCTTGACAGGTATAATGAGCCCCCTCCCAAATCTTAGGCACAAGTCATCTTAGCACTTACTCACAAAAAAAGTAGAGGTCATTTATGAATAGATCAATAAAACAAGAAAATAGTGTTATCTGAGGCATATATACAAAGGACCACATATGTATAAAATTGTACTTCCTTTGTTTTTAGGGCAGCTCTGGGATCCTTCAACTATTTTAACCATTCAGAGACCCCAAATTCAAGATTATGAAAAGAGGAATTAAACAACACTGGGAAGCCAGTGTGTAGGCAAGTTCTTCCCACCATTGTTGCAAATGTGAATTAATATGACCTTTTCAGAGGGCAACTGGACAGCGTGCTTTAAGAGTCAGAAGCTCTCCTAACTCTCCTTACTTCTAGAAGTCTTCCCAGTAGAAACTATAATGTACTTCTCATAGAGTGAGTCAGACAGTTCTGGAGCCAAAGTAGCTGAGCGCAGGTTACAACTTGACCAACTTCCAATTGCAACTTTATGACTTTGGCTATTAGCCTCCCTATGCTTCAGTTTTCTAACCTATAAAATGGGGATCTCAAAAGTGTGCTATGAGAATTACATGAGTCAATATATGTAAAGCATTAAAGGTATGAATAGCATGCTGAATAAGTATTAGATAATATTGCTAAAATATAAATGCTCCAAATATGGAAAATTATTAACTGAATCATGATAAATAAACATAATAGAATGCAATATGAGCATTAGAGATCATGTTTTTAATGATATGAAAAAATATTCATACTAAGAGAAAAATTCAGGATATAAAACTATATATTATGTGATCTCAGGTATATATGTAATAATATGTGCATTAAAAAGTGGCAATAATAGTTATTCCTAGATAATGTTACTTCGTGACATTTTTTATACTTTTTTCATTTTAAAACTTTTAATGAAAATTTCAAAAATATTTTTAACTCCTACTTTTATAAGACTTAGTTTATGAAGAAGGAAGAGAACAGAAGGTGCAGAATGCAGAATTTATCAGATAGGATAGGCTAAGGGGAAACTAATAGTCTATGCCGAAGTTCACCTCAGTGCTTAGCACTTAGATCTGGAAATGAGATGAGCTTCCACAATTGGGAAGTAAAATTAGGGCCTAAAATGTAAACAAGTAAAATTCAAGCATAATAGATCCACAAAGTACACACCCCAGAACCTGTCAGCATATGGCTTGCCAAAGGCATCTCTGACAATAGCAGAATCCAGCAAAGTGCCTCAGGGATGAACTTGCAAAGATACACACATATCAACATATACAGGATAAGTGTAACACAAACATCTTCAATTCAATCAAGGGCAAAGGGAAAAGCCAAGGAACCATATGACTTCAACAACAGCACAGAGTAATGACCTAATCAATTGCTGGGGCAACTAGATGTAGCAACAGTAGATTACGCGCAAGGAAATGTCTAGGACCAGAAGGGAGGGGCATAGAAGAGCAGACATGGTCTCTACCCTTGTTGGGCCCTCAATCAAGCCTGAACTTGTGGGTGGGAGAAGGTGGGGAAAGGAGGAAGCCTAGAATGTTTAATTGAGATGTACTAGTCTTTAGTAACTGAAAGTAGTCAGAAAGTTATGAAATATCCCAAGATATTATTAACAGCCAAGAAATGACAGAACATTGCTGAAGGTGGAGAAAAGAAATCTGAATTCAGATTACTTGGTACATGAGTTGCATCCATATTATTCTCTTGTAAAAAGAAAAACGTGAAAGCTTAGTGCTGGACTTTTCAAGAAACTCCAGCTAATAAAAAGCAAAGTTAGGAATATGAAAGTGTCTTCTGATCCAGCAATTCTCCTTCTGAATATATACCTGAAAGAATTGAAAGCAGGCTCTCAAACAGGTATTTGTGAACTCATGTTCATAGCAGCATTATTCATAATAGCCAAAAAGATGAAAGCAACCCAAGTATCTGTAAATAAAACATGGTATATATGCTCAATGGAATATTATTCAGCCTTAAAAGGAAATTCTGACACATGCTACAACATGGATGAACCTTGAAGATATTATGCTAAGGGAAATGAGCCAGACACAAAATAACAAATACCATCTGACTCTGTTTATATTAGGTACCGAGAGTAGTCAAATTCATAGACAGAATGTAGAATTGTGGTTGCCACAGGCTGGTGGGAAAAGGAAATTTGGAGCTATTGTTTAATGGGTACAGAGTTTCAGTTTTGCTACAAGTTCTGGAGATAGATGGTGGTGATGGTTGCACACAATATGAACATACGTACCTCATGTCACCAAACTTTATACTTTAAAATGGTCAATCGTATGTTATGTATGTTTAACCGTATTTATTTTTTTAAAGAATATGAAAAGGTTGCTTCCTGAGCTCTTGTCATCCAATGGAATGGAGTAAAAAGAAAAGGGAAGGGGAGGGAGGAATGGGGAAGAGTAAGGGAGATAGAAAGAGAAAAAAGAGGGAGGGATTGGGGAAGGTGCAGTCAGTCCTGCCATTTGCACATGTCACCCAGATGCCGGAGGGGACAAATGGGGGTAAATTCCATCCAGGAATTATGCTGACCTAGTGGTATGGCCTGGGGCTGAAATTCAAGAGCAGGAGGAAGGAATACCATTCTGTAACTCATCTTTCCAGAAGAAACATCTTTTCTTAATTTGCAAAATGGTGTTGTATGTGTCAATAGGCCTTGGAAGGGAGCCAGGCCTGTGTGTGGACAGATTAAGAATGGTCATTTAGAATGAATGGTAGGGTTGGGTATGTGCTCTTTATAAATGAATCACCAATTCCCTCTGGTAAAAGAGCTTTTGCCTGGGAGTTTCAAGCTCATCTTTGTCTTCTTCACATGTTCTTTCCCACCATTAATACAAAAGCATTACATCAACACACCCATTACTAAAGCATATTAAGGAACAGTGCAATTCTGGTGATACATAATAGGAGTAATGTATGCCAGATAGAATTAAACTTTTCTAAATGAGACAAAATAAATTGACCTGAGGTCTAAAACATGTGCTCATCACTTTTCATAACTACAGGGAACCCCATTCTTACAACCACTTCTTTATGGATGGCCCCTCCTTGTTGCACCTCTGTCTCATCCTCTAATTAGTCACCAAGACCTTTAAATTACATAAATTTCTGTACAGTTTCCTCCTGTTCAAACTCCTATTGCTCTCATTTAGATCTGAGGCAGTTCTAACTTGAACAATTAAATCAACCTCCAAACCGGGTTCCCTCTCTAATCCTCAAAATTCACACTCCACTTTGTATTATATTTTAAATATAAAAAAAGAAACATTGTATTTTATTTTATTATTGTTCAATACAGTTGTTCAAATTGTTCCCATTGCTCTCCCTTAACCCGCCAATTTTTTAAATTACAGTTTGCATTCAGTAAGTCAGTCAGAGAAAGACAAATACCACATGATTTCACTTATAAATGAACAAAACAGAAACAGACTCAAAGATACAAACTGATGGTTGCCAGAGGGGTGGAGGGTTGAGAAGTGAGTGAAAAAGGTGACAGGTTTGGGAAGTACTGATTGGTCGTTGCAAAATAGTTATGGTAATGTAAAGTACAGCATAGAAACATAGTCAATAATATTATAATGATTATGTATGGTGCTGGTTGGGTAATGGAAACAACAGCAGAATACTCTGTAAGGTATGTGATTGACTCCAATGTTTTAAAGGAGAAATGTAGCCATGCCACAGCTGTGATGAGAGTCCTTCAATGGTATCCCATAGTAAAGGCCTTGTTACTCAAAATGCTTCTTTTGGGAGCTTGTTAGAAGTACAGAAAAGAGGATTCCCTGCCCCCCTCCCTCCAGACACTCGGAATCAGATCTGCATTTTAACAAGATCTCCAGGTGATTCATATGCATATTAAGGTCTGAGAAGCACTAGTCTAAATAATAAAGCATGATTGTAGCTTCATCCATTCATCCTATGCATCCTCCATAAACTGGTGACCACCTATCTTCCCAGTTTGAACTCCAACCCCTTCCCCTCCACACTGTCTTTCCTGCCTCAGGACCTTTGTACAAGCCATTCTTTGTCTTCAATACACTTCCTTCTACATTTGGCAATCTGACTCATCTCTCAAGGTTGCACCTAAATGTCATATCTTCTTACAGTGTGTCAAGATCAGAAGTTTTATTTCAAGAGAAGAATAAAAAAGAATAGGCCATATTAGAATACAGTGTCTATACTAGACATTAGTATTTTTTCATGAAAATTTTATTTTAATTAAAAATTTTGTTCCAATTGTGTGTATATAAATGCATATTGGTAATGACCTAGAATGCATTCTCACTGTAAATAATGATCAAAGCTTGAAGCCTTAAAATTAAAATGCCTTCTCTAATTCAGAGAAGAGGCTCCAATTCTTGCTATGGTGTGCATACTGTTATTATAAAATTGATTGGATTTTATGAAAGTGAATTTTTGCATGTCTGTTTCCCCATAAGACCGAGTTCCTTTGAGCTGGGGGCTGTAACTTCTCCATCTCTGAAAATCCAAATACTACCCCAATCAATATCTATTGAATGAATGAGCATTAATGAAATATATCTAATATTACTCAGGAAAAGATAAAATAGTTTCCAGTGTTGAAGCAGCGGCAACTCAGAGGTAGTCCAGGGTCCAAAGGAGGGCTGTAGATGGAGTCTTAACTTTCTCCTCTGAAAGAATAGGGTTATTACATTTAATTTTCTGAGTAGTAAATGTCAGGGCAGCCTTGCTCAGAGAAATTACATACAGAGACTGCTGTGGAATCAAGCAACAGATTTATTGGGGAAAGAAAAATGGGGAACAGCAAGGAAAGAGACTTTTATTCACAGAATCATCAATGCAACAATGGCACAAGAAACATCAGAGATATGGATTTGGAGGGTATTACACACCCCAACTCTACCCATATGTCCATGAAGCAGACAAAAAGATAACGCCATCCCTTTCCTTTATACCCTTCATTTTTTTCATTTGTTTGTTCTTTCTTTCTTTCTTTCTTATTATAAACAAAAGGGATGGATATGTCAGGATGAGGGGGCAGCTAACATGGAGGCAGTGCATATCTTTGGACTTTGATTGTACTTGGACTTCAGCTAAAACAGTAACAGTCCATGTTTACATACCTAGCCTGACTGGAATGTGATAATGGAACTGACCAGGAAACTCTTGGGAATGAGTTAATGAAGTTAACTTGTCTGGAGATCCCTGGGGGTGCAGTAATAAAGCAGGTGGCCTAATAGGTAATCCCATTTAGCTTTTTCTGGTTAGTGGACTTTTGGTTAATGAACTAATTTTCCTTTGAAGTGTAACTATACATAGCAGCTAGGATGAAAACCCAATAGTAATGTCAAATGGAAGATGAATTATCTAAAAGTCTCTTTCCTTACCACTCCCCATTTTTCCTGTTTCCCATTTTCCTTTCCCCAATAAATCTGTTGCTTGATTCCACAATGGTCTCCAGGTGTGATTTCTCTGAGCAAGGCTGCCCTGACAGTAAGACAGGAGAAATGATGTTGCATAAAGTGTTTAACACATTATCTAGAACATAGTAAATGCTCTGTAATATTTTTATTGGGATAAGAATTCAATATAACAGTTATCTTCTACACACCAGGCACACAGTAGGTACTCAGAAACAGTAGTTATTATTGTAACTGGGCAATTTATTATGACTTTTTAAAAGATTTTATTCATCATTTTTAGAAGGAGGGGAAGGCAGAGAGGCAGAGAAGGAGAGAAGTATCAATGTATGGTTGCCCTTCACTTGTCTCCAGCTAAGAATCTGGCTGGAGACCTGGCTTGCAATCTGATTACGTGTCCTGGCTGGGGAATCAAACCAGTGACCTTTGGGTGTGCAGGCTGGCACCTATCCACTGAGTCACCAGCCAAGGCTTATGATTTTTAATATGACAGAATAACCTACTGAAAAATCTAATTTCTTATTCTAACTTGGGAGTCAAAATGGAACTCCCTGTTGCCCACAGGAAGTTTTCTTACTTTATTCTTTTTCTCTATGGCACCTATCACTTACAATTATTACATAATCCTTAAATATTATGTTTATTTAGCATCTATCTTCTCTGTCAGAATATAAGCCTCATGAAGGCAGACATGCTTTCTATTTTATGACTGCATATACCAAGCACCTAAAATAGTACCTGACAGAACAGGGAGAGCAGGCACTAAATAGTTATCTGTTGAACACATAAATTATTGGCTAAACCATTATGTTCTTTGATTCTGGACTTTTCCTGACCTGAGGAGAGCTCAAAGTCTTTTCTGGTGAAAAAGCAAAAAGCCAGATGGGTTGGCACCTGCAAGCCAACCCTAAATACAACTATAGCTACTGTCTGGAGTATTTCAGGAGGGAAAGCACAAAAGTGTGGTGTTCTGTGGTTGAAGAAGAGAAGTAGACCCAGCCCCATAAGATGAGCTTCTCCAAACAGAGAATAAAAACAGAATTTTGAATTCTAAGAATGGCAGTCACAAACTTAATATACCTGCGGTGGCAGAACTTTGGATGGTGATACCCACAAATACACTAACGTTTGTCCAAAGGAGGGCATCCAAAAATGCACAACTGTTTCCCCTCAGGTTTATTAGCATGAGGAAAAAGGCTTTAGAAACCAATGAAAAACCTTTCAAAAAAAAAAAATTGCTTCACTTTTGAGTTAAGGCCACACAGAGAGAAGATAAGCTTATCTATAATTTGTCTATACAAATTAAATGTATTTAGAAAAGGGGTCCAAAACAATTTAAGTTGAGGAACCATTGAAAGAAATAGAGACATTTAACTTGGACTAGAGGAGTTCCCAGAGAACTCTAAAAACATAGATAGAGATGTTCAGACATAGACATAGACTACATCGCACATGTGGAGGTAGAGGAAGATGCTAATCTAGATGTGGGTATAGATGCAAATGCACAACTTCTCTTGTGGAAAAGGGCAATAGACTTTCCTATGTAGTTTTGAAATTAATGAGTAAAATTTCATATCAACATAAAAGTTTCTAATTTAACATGGTCAGGAAATGGAATGACCTCATTGAGGAGCTGGTCCCTTCTCAGACAGAGAATGAACTATCATTTGGGTTAAAGGTTATAAAGGAAACACAAGTCTTGTTTCACAGTTTACCTAGATGTCTGTCAAGAATTGTGAATGATCTACATGCGAAATAAGTAAGGCTGCCACAGATCCATAGATGGATGTTAAATAAGAAATGTCATGACACCAAAGAACTTATATGCACGACCCATGGACATGAACTAAGTAAGCAGGTGGGGATTGCTGGAAGAAAGGCATGTATTGCGTAGAGGGGAGCAAAGGGGAAAAAAATCAGGGCAGCTGCAATATCAAAATCAACAAAATACTATTTTAAAAAAAAGGAAATATCTGCCAAGGATAATAACACAGAACAATCAGCAAGCTCACCAATGCTTTGTAATTCTGCTCAACTTCAATTCTTAAATGGGCAAATAGTGTAAATAAAACTAAAATGGATGTGCTTAATGTACCAGAGAATAATAATGGCAACATTAAATTATAAATACTTGCTATGTTAGTTAAAACCATCTTATTAACCATTAAAGTAGGTCCAATGAGATCTCTACTTGGTGCTATTTCCTTAGGATACTTTGAAATGCTCTATGAATTTTAAAATAATATAACTGACTTTCTTGAAATCATTATATAACTCAAACCATTTAAGTCAAATTTACAATCAGATTTAGCAAAGTTTAACTGTCTTAATCAAAAGTTAAAACACTTCTATTTACATTAATGGCTATTAATGGCACTAATCAAGGTAGAGTTATTTAAGTAATGAATCAATTTTGGTATTAGAGCAAAATCAAATTGATCTGGAAACACAGCTAAATGGAATTATAGCTGCATATACTAACCCTACCTGCATGCATCCTAGATAAGAAGTATTTGCTGCCCTGGTTGGTATGGCTCAGTGGGTTGAGCACCAGCCTGTGAACCAAAGGGCTGCTGGTTCAATTCCAAGTCAGGGGACATGCCTGGGTTGCAGGCCAGGTCCCCAGTTGGGGGCACATGAGAGGCAACCACACATTGACGTTTTTCTCTCTCTCTCCCTCCCTCCCTTCCCCTCTGTCTGAAAATAAATAAATAAAATCTTTAAAATAATTAATTATTTGCTAACAAGGAGAATCATGTCTGATGTCATGAGTTACATTTTTAAATATTTTAAAACATTGACATATTTCCTGATTCCTTCTTTTCCCTTAGACCCCAGATCCAATCCCTCTACATGCCTTTTCCATTTTGCCTTCCAAATGTATGGCTTATCTCTCTTGTGGGCTACTGGGACCGAGTCCACATGCCACTACCCTGCCTGAACTGGGGCAGTGTTCATCCACTGACCTCTCTCCTTCCCCTCCTCTGTCCATCAAAGACCACCTCCCTCCTCAATCTTCTCACAGCCATAAGAGTAATACTCCTAAAGCTCTACTGCTCAAAACCCTTTGAAGTCTTCCCACTGTATTTAGGACGAAACCTATACTCCTTCCCAAGACTTGTCATTTCCTGCATGAGCTAGCACCTGACCATCCCTATAAAACCATCTCCGATAGCTCCTTCCCTTGCCCCTGCCCTCTTCACATCTTGGGTAGTCTTTATTTACTTATTTATTTTTGTCTTCTTATAACACATAAACATATTCTACATATCCTACTCCACTACCTAAAATGTTCTTTCCTTTTTATGTTGGACTCATTCTTTATAAAACTCTCACCAAGGATATATTTATTTATCATTTATTTACTTATTGAGAGAGAGAGAGATCAATCAGTTGCCTCCCAAACATGCCCCAACCAGGGATTGAACCTGCAATCTAGGTATGTGCCCTGACCGGGACTGAACCTGCAATGCTTTGGTGTATGGGATGATAATCCAACCAACTGAACCCCTCAGCCAGGGCCATATTCATTCTTATCCTACCAATTTCTCCTCAATGTCCACTCCTCAGAAAACCTTTCCTGGCTATTACAGCATCCATCTACCCCATACAACCTTGCTGGTCTCTCTCTCCATTTCAGAATCTTATTTTTGGCCTTCATAGTACCTGTCTCAATTCACTATTATTTTATTAGTTCATTTTTTAGTCTGTTTTTACTAGATTGTAAACTTCATGGGGAAGGAACCATGTTTGTGTCATTTACTATAATACCCCCAGGAGCTAAAACAGGGGCTGGGCACTCAATAGGTATTTATCATAAAGTATATACATCATATATACATGTATGTTAAAAGAAAGAGAAAGAGAGAGAGAGAGGAAAGGATGGAGGGAGGGAAGAATGGAGGAAGGAAAGAACAAAGGAAGGAAGGAAGGAAGGAAGGAAGGAAAAAAATACAACAAAACCATAGTCATTTCTTGATTTCAAAGGTGTTAAAAATATGTACATGTGTAAATATATAAAAATTTTGTCAGAAATTGTATACTACAAAAATGAAACTGGGGAAATTCAAATATTATTTTAAGTAATTCAACCAAATTATTGCTTTGAGAGGCAATAATAACTCATAAAAATGAGACCCATTATAAACTGAAGGCTTTTTATTAATTCTTTAAGATCAAAAGTGAATACAAAGATATGTCCTGACTAGTATCTACACTTACATCAGGAGAACCAGGTTAAAGAAATCATGTTACTTGCAATATCTCAGAAAAATCAAATGCAGTTAAGGAAGAAGGAAAAAGTAAGAAAATATGGATGTATATAACATAGAATACATGCTACCTTTCTTATTTACTGTTACAAAATATGTGCTTATTTGTGGGTGTGTAATATATAGATTTTGTTAGCAATTTATGTTTTAAATAGCAACCAACTGGTCATTGGTATGTTGTGAAATCAGTCAATCTTTAGGTTCGAAAAGATGCTGAGAATGAAGACCAGTTTGGATGGAAGTTGCAAACTACTAAACTATATGATTCATGTACATACACAATATATATTCTTATATTAGCATTTAAATTAGATGAGATTCCTTTCAAATAGATCATGGAAATATACACTTTCAGTCATGAAGGCCCCCAAACCTGGGGATGCTTGGGAAAAGAAATTAATGTTATAATAAACTTTATTACTGAAATGTGAACATATCTGATCTCTACCTCAGTAGACTCTTAAATAGTTCAGGGGTTAGTTTAGGACCACATAGGAAGTCAACCACAAGGTCAAAAAATAGCTAGAATACTATTCTACAAAATTATTTAAATTTTAGCAACTTATTTTTTACCTCAATTTAGTAGACATAATCATTTCTACTTTGGGGACCAGCTGAGCACTGCAAGTGCCATAATTCTGGAAGGCTCCAACTTGTAAAACACATGTGAAGGAAAAACAGAGGGTATTGAAAGAAGTAAGATCTGTGCTCAGCCAAATCAATCGATCAATCTATCTATCTATCTATTATTTAAGATGGAAAACTCCAAAAAGAATAAGTAGTAGTTCCAGTAGCTCAAAACAAAGTTGAGTTGTATTATTGGAGGGGGGAGGATCTGACTCAAAAAACAAATTCCTTTTTTACTATGGGTTTGGCACTGTCTCTAGGACAACTTTCACAAAAGTGAGCTCTGCAATATACCACTTCTGTGATATATTTTACAAAAATAGCATTCCAGAGTAAAAGAAGTATTAAAGAAGAAAATAAAAATGGTTTAATTTGCTACAATATATCTAAAATACTATCATTTAACATGTAATAATTATATAAGCTATTGGCATATTTTAAATTTTTTGTATTAACTCTTCAAAATCCAGTATGTACTTTAAATATGTGTAAAAATATGAATGTGCATATATTTTTGCATGTGTTTGGTAATATTGCAATTCATATTACTTAAAAGTAATTCTTTAAACAAATGAATTAACATAGTCATTTTAAAATAATGAAAAGAAAATTTTGTATTAATATGATTTGAGAAGCTGACAGAAGGCAGTAATTAAATGGTGAATTGTCTGGATGTGAAAGGAAAAAAAAATAAAAGTACACATTGGTGGTTACAGAATAGACAGGGGGATGTTAAGAAGAATAAAGGAAATGGAGAAGCCAAAGAACTTATATGCATGACACATGGACATGAACCTAAAGGGGGGCATTGCTGGAGGAAACGGGGTACTGGTTGGAGGGATGCAAAGGGGGGAAATTGGGACAACTGTAATAGCAAAATAAATAAAACATATTTAAGAGAAATAAAGTAAAATTAAAAAAACTTCTAGAAGAAGATGATGTCTAAAGGGAGCAAGAAATAATGAAGAATACTTCAGGGAAGAAATGTCAGGGAAAAGGAATAGAAAGTGGGAATGCCTTAAAAAAAAAAAAAAGGCAAAGAGAGGAATGTGCAAGAAAAACTTGGTGAGAACAAACTATCAGAATCAGGGCTGAGTCGGTGATTAGGCTGAACTGTCATCAGAGTGTCCAGAGCCCTGTGAGCCCCATGGAGAGCTAGTCAGGTGTTGGAGAATGCATGATCAAATGTGCATTTAAGAACCATCACTCTGGTTGAGGTGTGAAAAGTGGAGGTAAACAGGGCAAGAGGCAAATGGGTTTGGTAAGAGACTATCACACAATAATCTAGGCAAGAGATGAAGTTGGTCCAGACCAAAGCTCTAGGGGTAGGAATGGGGAGAAATGGATGGACAAGAAAAATTTAGGTGGTGAGAGTTTACAGGATTTAGTAATAGGTAAGGGGAGGCAGGATAGAGTCAAGAATTATGGCCAAGTCTCTAACTTGGTGGTATTTCTATTCATTTGGGTTGGGGGAAAAGGAGATTGAATAGTTTATGGATAACAGTTCAGATCTAGGCATGTTACATTCAGATATCTTGGGCATCAACTGGTAATAATTTCCAATTGGTGGGTATAGCTGCAAGTTTAAAGCTCAGGTAAAAAAATCAAACTGAGATAGGATTCGGAATTAGCATGTAGACAGTAATTGAAATTGTGGTAATAAAGGAGGACACCCAAGGGGACTGCAGAGAAGGGAGAGATCAAAGGCCAGAATAAATCCCTATGGAATGTTGTTAACCTTAATGGGACAGACAGAGGAAGAAAAGTATGCAAAGGAGATGGGTAGATATTCTATTAAGATAATATATTACATTAATTCATTTTTACATGGTAAACAAACTGCATTGTTGGGATAAGTTCTACTTAATCATACGGTATAACCTTTTTATAGAAATGGTTTTACAATATTTTGTTATGGATTTTTTTGTATTTATATTCATGAAGACTATCAGTCTGTAGTTTCCTTGTGATATCTTTCTTTGTATTGGTATCAGAGTAATAACACTGGCCTCATAGTATGAACTGGGAAATGTTCCCTCTTCCTTTATTTTCTGAAATTATTGCTGAAAGATTAGCATAATTTCTTTTTCACATATTTGATAGAATATATGTGAAATATATCAATTGAATATATCTGGGCCTGGGCTTTCTCTGTAGATATATTTTAAATTACTTATTCAATTTCTGTGTTTGTTAGAGGTTGACTTACATTTCCTTTTCTTCTTCAGTCAGTTTTACTAATTTGCTTCTTCCAAGGAATTTGTCCATTTAATCTATATTTTCAAATTTGCTGGTATAAAATTTATTTTTATAATGTTATAATACATTTAATTTATATTAAATTCACAAGTATATATGCATGTGCATATATATATTTTGTATCATTGCTGTCATTCATTCCACTTATATATAAACATTTATAAGTATATAAGTGAAATAAGTGACAGTAATTATACAAGAAACAGGAGGAATATTAGGCATATTTAGCACCATCTGTGAAGTCATATATATATGTGTGTGTATACATATATGTGTGTGTATATATGTATATATATATATGTGTGTGTGGTGTGTGTGTGTGTGTAATCATGAACACACACAAAGAAGCCCAAAAAAGATGTGTGTACCCAATGTCCACCCACGCTATTATAATTTATAATTGCAAAGGTAGGAAACAATATAAAAGTCATGTACTAAGGGACTTGCCAAAGATATTACACTACATCTATACAATAGACTATTAGGCAAATATTAAAAATAACAAAGTAAATCCACATAAACTGACATTAAAAGATGTCAGCAAAATCTTGAGTAAAGAAGTCAACTGACATATAGTATGCACACTGTGTCCAGGTTATGGTAAAAAGAAAAAGTTGGAAGTATATTCACAACTATTAATGATGTTTATCTTATGGCTTTTATAAATGTGGGAAGGAAGCTAAAATGGAGAAAGATTTAATTTATGGAGGTATGTATTTTATGAATATTTTAAATGCCAACATCTTGCTTTTGTGAGTTAAAAAACACACTTTCCTTTTAGGAAGAAACTATGCTTAAGAGAGAGGAAAAAATAGCTGGAAAGAAAAGTGCCATCTGACTTAATATGATCTTGAAAAAAAAGATCACAATGAAATTTAAACGTAAGAAGCTGAAGAACTACATTTTTGAAATCTGCGATACAAATTAAGGCTATATGTTGAATGTATTCTGGCAGTTAAAAATATTTTTTTTAATATCTTAATGACAGATTAATCCATAGCAAGAATGCATTGAACATCTAGCATTACATTGCTAATTTAGCTGGGCTGGACAGCGGGTTTCAGGCTTAAGCAAGTGATTACAAGAGTCTCACAATTCTGTCCCTGAATCACCATGACAACATGAACATATAATTATATACATGCATTGGAAGAAAACCAAAGAATGAGAAATACAAAGGCATGCAGGGATTGGGGTGGAGGGAGTTCTGTAGAGGAAAACATGGAAGAAAATGATGTTTAAAATATTTCTTACAAAAGAACACCACGTTTATGAAAATAGTTAATTAAATGGATTTAAGTGAAATGTAACTTAAACATTATGGCCATTTCCATCTTCCAGCCCTCTTGATTTATCAAAGCTCTCAATAGCATACTCAGGAGCATTCAAACAAAACTAAACAGCAATAAAGCTGTTCTAAGAGTCCTGTAATTTAAGTAACAATTTCTATAATTACAAGTATTTGAAAACTTTTTTAATCATTTCTAAATGATTATAAATATCTGTGAGTTTAGAAGATTATATTTTGAAATGCATTTATATACAAACTTTCCATAAAAAGCAAAATAAATTAAGCTATTACTATGTTTAGGCTGTCAGTTTATAATGTGATGTATATGAAATAAGAATTTTCAAATAAAGCAAAAGGAAAGGGTTAGTTACTGGATCTAAACACTGGTAGAAGCAGCCTGATTCTCTTTTGTTGGTGGTTCAGATTGCACAAAGTGGAATCATGTAATTAGCCTCATCCACATTGAAGAGAAAGATACATAAGAAATATATATATATTTTATATATATATATATATAAATATATATATATAAACATTCAAAAATAAATAGGGGAAGGGAATTGACCAAATGTATCTGAAGAATGTATTAACCCTCTATCTCTAGACAGGCTAAGTAAATTTGCCAACTCCCAAGAACATTAAACTGAATTTATCACACACTGTGTCCATCATCAAATGGTTCACCAGCTAGTGGGAAAGAAAGACAAGTAATTATCATAGATAGGAGGACCACATGTCCCATTGCTTGAGACAATTCCAGTTTATATCTATTATTTTAGCATAATTTTTAAAATTAGTATTAATAATTTTCAGCTCACGTGTGTACCAGTTGAGACAATAAATTATGTGATCCCATAGTAGGGATACTATGGGAACGGGGGAAAGGAACTTACTGCAGCACTTGAAGGGCTTCCTGGAAGAAGCACTGCCTGAGTTGGTCATAAAGAATAAATTAGACAACCAAGTGAAGAAGGGAAGCGAGGACCTAGTAGACACTTCAGTTTCATAATGTCACATCTGTGGAGGATCCTGGGTCCTCAAACTCCTTTAGTAAGTCTTGCCATTTCCAAATTCCAGAAGCACATATGTAAAAGACCCTGGGCACTTTATAATTTCCCAGACTGCTTTCTCTCAGGCATCAGGTAGAACCACGATCAAAGTATGGCTTTATAGCCGCAGTTAAGTTCTAGACAACATCACTTAAACATGTTAGTCCAGCACTTTTCCTTTCAGAAAAGGCTCCTCTCCCTCAGGTGAGGACAACAATTACATAGTCCAACCCCTCCCTCCATAAGGGAGGATGTGTGACCCAACAGACCAGAGTCGTTTTGGGAACTTTGATCAGTATGCTAGGGTATTAATGAGCATAATGAGCTGCTGGTCATCTTCTTTACCACCACTGTTAAATCCCACCTAGGCCCTGACCGGGTAGGTCAGTTGGTTAGAGTGTCATCCCAATATGCCACCAAGGTTGTGGGTTCAATTCCTGGCCAGGGCACATACAAGAAGCAATCAATGAATGCATAAATACATGGAATAAGAAGTCAATGTTTGTTTGTTTTTTCTCTTTCTCTCTCTCCCTTTCTAAAAATCACCCATTTTTTAAAATCCTCCCTAACAATAAAGTCAATAAAAAATAAAACAGACCTGAGAGATGGAAAGAGAATGCTGCAGGTATTCTTTGAACCCCTGTATGCAAATAATGCTGGATACTATTGGACTTTCCAGTACACAGGCTAGTAATTCCACCTTCAGTTATACAAAGAAAGGTGGGGTGGACAAAACACTGGCGCTATCTGGTAATCTAAATTAACACTAATTTAACTCAGTCTCTGCGTAAAAGACTCAAGTAAATCTCATTGTTTCAAAGTTCTGAGCCTTCCAATCATCTTTAAGAAAGCATTTAGGTGTGAGAAAGAACATGGCCTGCAGGGTTTGGCAGGGTAGAAATAGGTTCTTTTAGAAGAAGTTGTTCTCTGGGCCCATATTGATCTTAACCACAGAGTGGCTGGTCTGGCTGCTCCATCAATTGCTGACTAGTTGGTACAACCAGTCCCATTTCTGATCATTCTGTGGGTATGGGTGCCTGTTGCTGCTGAAAGTTACAGGCTTTCTCCTGGCTGAGGCTATGCTGTTCCTGAGCACTGGTCACCTTCTTTCTGAACTGAACCTCACTCCAGCTCTCACTAGGGCTATTATCTTCCCTAAGGTAAACTGGGGCTCCCAGTTCACCTCTGGTTCAGATGTCCACACTGTAGCCCTTGGCTGTGGACTTTGTCCCCATCACAAGGACAAACCCTTTAGATAAACTCATGAGCACCTTCAGCTTCCTTTCCCATCTCCGCAGAGAACATACTTGAACTTCTGAATTTTTCCAACACATGGGATCTAAGGGATACTCAGGACACCTAAACTCAAGATTCTCTCCCATCTAACCCTGTAGAGCAAAAGTCACTTGGATATGGTTGTGCAGCTGCTGAGATTGTTGCTTCCAGACTGCAGTGGAAAAACTAGGGCAGGAGCCCCTATATCTGTGAACCACCACGCAACCCCATCTAAGCCTTCAGCCCAGAAAGAGACACACATCTCATGATTAGTTGTCCTAACCTTAGTCCAGGTGGGGGGAAAAGAACATCTTTTTCCCCACATTTTTTTTTTTTTTTTTTTTTTTACCTTCTTCCAGTTTGCCAACACTTCCCACATTTAAAACTATATGGTCAAAAAAGCAAAACAACACAAAAACAAAAATTACATAATCAGGTTCGCTGGCTTACCTCTTGATATGTTAAAGGAGAAGATAAAGGAGTTCACAAAATACTTCAACTTAGCTTCATTTTCAAGACTGTCAACTTGCATACTTGAATATTCTATTTTGGTACTAGCTCCTTATTAACCCTTCCTTTCTCTTTGTAACCCTGAAAGCCACAATGCTAACTTAATGGAATTTAGAAAATTCTGAAGAATGAAAGGAGGAATATACATATGGATAAAAATATCCATCTGACTAGAAGCTTACTTTTTATTTTAGCCTCATAAGTCTAGCAGTAGTATATGAATCTAGGTTATAAGCAACAGAAACTAAATGTAGCTAACTTAAGCAGAAAACTGAAATAGAAAGATGCTGATCAATTCAATTACTTAAAGGAAATATGGAAACAAAACATCTGTTCATCTGGGAGGAGACAGGAGCAAAGGTGATTCCAGAAATCCAAATAGCAAGGACTGATGGCTATCTCTTCAGGGAATCATCACCAAGGAAAGCCTTTCTGTAATCCTCTCAGTCCCAGAGAGACTCAGATAAACTAGTTAGAATGACTTGCCCACCCTTTGCTGAGACAATCACAGGAACCTTAAATAATGGTCTAAGGAGGAAAAGTAAATTCCAATAAAGGAAATCAAGCTGTTGTCTCAAAAAGAGGAGAAATGTGAAGGCCAAGAATGTCCATCACAATGACAGCAAAAGGCAAATGTTAACAGAGGAGGCTGAAGTTCAGAGATGCTGTGAGTTGCCCAAATCCCACAGACAGTGAAGGTCAAGGTAAACCCAAGCATCAGACACATACTCTATTTCTCTTCTCTTTTCATCCCTCTCATCCGTTTTTCACTTTAACCTCCACACTAAAATGAGATTGTGAACTTTTCATTGAGAAAATAGTAAGAACAGTTAACTGTTAAAAGCCCAAAGGCTCTAGTGCCTCCCCTACCCCACTCTTTCCTCAATGTGATACCCCAGAAAATGCATTGGGCTTAACTGAAATTGTCTTAGCTCTGCCCAGACTAGTGAGACCTTAGACAGGTTGCTCAGCATCTTCAGGCCTCAATTTTCTCATTTGTAAAACAAATGGATTAAACTGGATCTCTGAAATCCAGAGAGATCTTAAACAAATAAAATAAAAATAAGGCCTATTTATTTCTAAAGCCATTGATTTTTCTCTGTCAACTCTTAGCATGAGGTGGTACTATATTTTTTGTTCATTAGAACTTTTTCAAAATGTATAAAATGATTCCCCCAAAGCCTGCTTAAGGCCATCATTTTCAGAAGTTGTACTCTAACCAAGACTTGGCCGTTGACTAAAATTACAGAAAGGAATTTAATTCTAGTTTCTCAATGCCTGGGTGGATCTGCTCTCTTTCACCATCTCAGATACATAAAAGAGATCTTCTAAATATAATATTTAAACAATCTACATATGTGCTTATAAATGTAAAATAGAAGTGTTTCAATAATAACATAGGAAACAGTCTTATACTCATGTCTGATTTTTAATTCACAAATAATGTCACAGAGAAGTATACATTTTTAAACTATAAATACACCTACCTTTCATCACACTGCATTAATCTAGCCCTTTATGTGAAACAATACTACTAATTCCCATTAAAAATTCCCTGAATAAAAAGCTATTTTGTGGACACAGAAATCCACTTTTTCTAAATCTCATTTCTTTTTATCTTTTACACCACCATTGTACTATCTCTTTGTACAAAAGAGTAAATCCTTTCAGAGCCAACAGGCTAAAACATTACTGCGACTGAGATCACCATTACTGACAGCCCAGCTGAATGAACCTTAAAGGAACATTTCTTCTCACCTTTCACCTTGAAATAATCACAGCACTGGAAGTGTGGGCTCTTGGGTGACAACTGACTGGAAAATCGTCTCTTACACTTTAGCCTTGGAAATTGACTTCAATAATAATTTATACAGTTACACTTGTAAAAATAACTTTTGCCAGACATAATACCAAATTTAATAAGTAATTTAAATAATACCAAATGTTAAACCCAAAACCATAAAAATCCTTGAAGAAAACATAGGCAGAAAAATCTTGGACATTGCCTGTAGAAATTTTTTTATCAAATATACTCCTCAGATAAGGGAAACAAAAGAAAAAATAAACAACAGGACTATATCAGACTAAAAAGGTTTTGCACAGCAAAGGAAAACATCCATAAAATAAAAAGACAACTCACAGAATTGGAGAACATGTTCTCCAATACATCTGATACAGGGCTAATATCCAAAATTTATGAAGTACTTACAAAACTCAACACCAAGGACAAAACAACCCAATTAAGAAATGGGCAAAGGACCTACTTTTCCAAGGAGGACATACAGATGGCCAATAGACATATGAAAATATGCTCAATGTCACTATTCATCAGAGAAATGCAAGTTAAAATCACAATGAGTTACCATCTCACACCTGTCAGAATGACTATCATCAGTAAATCAATAAGCATGTGGTGTTCAGGATGTGGATAAAAGGGATCCCTTATGCATTGTTGGTGGGAAAGCAGATTGGTGCAGCCACTGTGGAAAGCAGCATGAAGATATAGCAAAAATTTTTAAATGGATCTGCCTTTTGACCCAGTGATCCCACTTCTGGGAATATATCCAAAGGAACCCAAAACACTAATTCAAAATAATGTAAACACCTTTATGTTCATTGCAGCATTATTTACAATCACCAAGACAGGGAAGCACCCCAAGTGTCTATCAGTAGATGAGTGGATAAAACAACTATGGAACATTTACACTATGGAATATTGCTTGGCCATAAAAAAATAAGAAAAGTCTACTTTGTGACAGTATGGATGGACCTGGAGAACATTATGCTAAGTGAAATGACCCATTTGGAGAAAGACAAATAACATCTAATTTCACTCATATAGAGAGTCTAATGAACAAACTGAACTAACAAGCAAAACAGAGACAAACTCATAGATGAAGAACAGATGGCAGCTGTGGGGGTGTTTAAGGGGTGGAGGGGTTGAGCAAAATGGAAAAAGGACTCATGGACATGGACAACAGTATGGTGATTGCTAGGAAGAAAGGGGTACAAGCAGACTAAATGGTAATGGAAAAAATACAATAAATATTAAAATAAAAAAGAAATATTTGTATAGATCATAGAGCCTCCTTATTTTTGCATTAGTTCTCAAGTGCCTTAAATCTTCTTCACCTTTCTGTTATTCACCAAAAACATGTCCACTTATGATTTAATGTTTTTAAAGCATTGGTTGCAAGTTTCCTTTATCCTATGATCAGTAAGTTGAGAGTCACAGATGAACTCTTCCATGGCCAATGATTCCTGTTCTATAACCCTTGCACTATAGTTGTATGCTACACAGAAAAGGTGTTTTTAAAATATTATAATGTTGTAAAATTCCTTGATAAATTCTTCTTTCTTATGAAAGCAAAACCCCTGTCCTATCTACCTGAGCTCAAAACCTTGGAGACTTTTACTTCTTTTTATTCATTCTTTCATTCAGCTAGTATTTGCATAACACCTCCTGGGTGCCAAACACCCAGGGGAGATGCTAATAATACAAACATGAAAAGACACCCCTGTCTTTGGGGAGCTCATGGTTTGGTGAAGGCAGACAGGAAACAATTTCAGTCAGTACAAATATGATCGCAGGTACAAAGTTCATAGTTAAAAGAATGCCTGTTCCCACCTGGGCTGTCAGGGATGACTTCACTGAGGAGGTAATGCTGGGCTGGTACTGGGAGGATCAGTAGCTTCTTGCCAGGTAGACACTCAAGGAGACCATTCCAACAGTGGGAGGAGGTCACATAAAGGCATTGGAAGGATCAGATGGAATGTTCTGGAACTACAACTTGTTCTGTATGGCTGGAGTATAAACTAGGAACAGGAAGATGAGGCCATACTGCTAGTCAGGGGACAGATCATAAAGAGCCTTTCAGGTCCTTCTATGAAGTCAGAACATTGTGTAATAGGCGATGGGAGATGATGAAGGATTTTTGACCAGGCAAGTGATATAATCAAGTTTGCATTTTAGAAGGATCACTCTAGAGATGTGGTGTCCAATAAAGAAGTCACTAGCCACATAAGTCTACTTACTGAACACTTGAAATATGACTAGTCCAAGTTGAAATGTCTTGTAAAAATAATATATGCCCTGGGTTTCAATAAGAAATAAAAGAATATAAAACATCTCCTAACTACTATCCAGGGCACCTGACACTAATACAAAATAAAACTGAGTCTCCCAGAAGGATGTTGGAGTCCACGTACCCCCCTCCCAATACCTGTGAATGTAACCTTATTTGGAAGTGGTATTTGCAGGTGCTCACGTTAAGATGAGGCTATTAAGGTGAGCTCTAATCCAATGTACTGTGTTCCTATGAAAAGGGGAATTTTGGACACAGAAAATTGGATCTAGAGAGAAGAGAATATGAAGCTAGATCTAGGAATATCACCTGCAGGCCAAGGAACACCAGAGAGAGGCCACCAGAAGGTAGGAGAGGGAGATGAAATCGACTGTCTGTTCCTCATAGCCCTCAGAAGAAACCAGCATTGTCACCACATTCATCTTGAACCTCTAGCCTCCCAAACTGTGAGACAATGAATAGTTATATAAAGCTACACAGTTTGTGGAAGTTTGTTACTGAAGCCCCACAAAATTAATCCAGGGCTCACCCTAAAACACTTGTGTTTCTCCTGTAGCAATCTCATTCAACCTCAACCCTATGTTTAAGAAATCCAGTTTTCCATTTTTAACATAGCTGGTATCTTCTCAATATCTCCTGGGCTTCCTTCATTTCTTACTCCACAATTTTATATCCTTCTAAGACTTGTTTTTCCTTTTGTTTCTGTATTTTCCAACCACGTAATTCCAAGTCTTAACATAACGCTGTTTTTTTGTTGTTTTTTTTTTTTAATCTCCCAACAGCTTCAAATACCTAAAACAGGAGACTGTACATGGTGAGTATACAACTCTTATTTGTTTCTTTCATACACTTTAAATATATTAATTGCTGTAACCCTTTAAAAGAATTTAGCAATAGGTATTAGCAGTTCAAGAGATGTTTACTGTTTAACTTGTGGAATTTCTGTTTGGTAAATAAACTAACAGGGGGAAATGCTATATAAACTGCAACATTATCTAAGAGTGAAAATTTGGGAATAAATCTAAAATGTTCAAGTAGAAGAATGATAAAATAAATTGAGGTCCTTAAACCTGTGAGATATCATGGATTCATGAAAAAGGATATTTTAGGAGCATATATAGAAATATGGGTAATATTTTGTGTATCAAATTAAAACAGTAAATAAAATTGGAAACATGAGTAACTGAGACATATGTAAACAGTCAAAGACTAAAAAACTATGCAAAATAAAAATACACAAATGATTTGTATGGTGTTTTAATTTTTATTATTTAATAAAGTTAGGGATGAAAACCTTTTAAAATTAATTTCCAACTATATCCCTGTGTCCTTCAAAATAATTGGACCATGGCCCCTGTAGCAGAGCAACCAAGATGCACTTTGCATTTAGTGTAATTGATATCCCACCACAGTAAACCCATGAAAATGAACCCTAAATTAGTTCAAAAGACCTAAAAAGGGGATATTCAGCCTTTTTTCTCAGTGATGACTCTGAGCATGCTGTTTATTTCTGGGCCAAAACAATGAGAAGAACATGAACCTAAAATGTAAAATGAGTCAAATTCTGCAAATAGATGTCACAGGTGCAAATCAAAGGCCCATCTTAATAAAAAACGATGTAGAAGCACTTGTTTCCACATGGGTTTTCTCAGTCCCACCTGAACCCCTACGTATTGGAGGCTCATCTGAGCATGGATGTGCAGGTGAGGGATGTGCATCGTCTACACCACATTCATGCTCTTGCAGACATCCAGTGGGGATCTCTGTACTCAGAAAACTTGATTCACTAGCTGTTCTGGCCCTTCATGTCAATTCTTTCCTCACAGTACTTCATACATCAAAGATTTTTCTTGTCATTTTCACAGAAGCAGTTCAGGGTCTTGCTGCTTTATGACTAGGGCATTCTAATAGTCTCCAGCTCCTCATACACCTGTTCACTGTTCAGGCTCTATGCCATCACAACTCTGTGTGCAAGTGTGTGTGTGTGTGTGTGTGTGTGTGTGTGTAGTCATGCATGCCTATCAATGGGGATACACTCTGAGAAATAGGTCATTAGGCAGTTCCATCATTGTGTGAACAACACAGAGTGCACTTATACAAACCTAGGTAGTATTGCCCATTAATTACGTACTGAGGTGGTATGGTATAGCCTACTGCTCCTAGCTTACAAAGTTGTACTACATGTTACTATACTTTATACTTTGGGCAATTGTAATACAATGATAAGTATTTGTGTGTCAAACATTTAAAAGGTAAAAATATGATATATCGATAAAAAGTGGTACACCTGGAGAGGGCACTCACGATGAATGGCATTTGCAGGACTAGAAGTAGCTGTGGGTGAGCCAGTCAGTGAGTGGGGCATGACAGTGAAGGCCTAGGACATTGCTGGACATGGCTGTAGGCTCTATAAACACTGTACCCTTAGGTTACATTAAATTTACTTTAAAATATTGTTCTACCTTCAATAATAAATTAACTTCAGCTCACTGTAACATTTTTACTTTATAAACTTAATTTTTTAAACTTTTTATGAAGAGTTTATTTTTACAACGAGGTAGGGGAGGGAATGGGGTGGGTGAGACAGGGGAGAATGGGGGAAAAAATGGAACAACTGTAATACAACAATAAATTAATTAACAAATTTATATAAAATGTCAAATCATTACATTGTTCACCTGAAACTAAGATGTTATATGTCGATTATACTCAATGAAATTTTTTTATAAAAAAGGAAAAGAATCTTGACTGAAAATACATATGTATATATATATATTTGTTTATTTTTAGAGAAAAAAGAAGGGAGGGAGAAAGAGGGAGAGAAGCAGTAATGTGCAACAAAAACATCAGTTGCTTCTTGCACACCCACAACTGGGGACCTGGCCCATAGCCCAGACATGTGCCCTGAACCAAAACTGAATCTAACTGGCAACCTTTTGGTTTGACGGGATGATGCTCACCCCACTGAGCCAACCCAGTCAGTGCTAATTTTTTTTTAACTTTGTGACTCTTTTATAATAACACATAGCTTAAAACAAATACATTGTTATAGCAATACAAAAATATTTCCTTTCTTTAATTCTTATCCCATAAGCTTTTTCTCTATTTTATATATATATATATATATGTATATATATATATATATATATATACATATATATATATATTTACTTTTTAAATAATTTTTGGATAAAATCTTAGACAAAAACACATCTTAGCCTAAGCCTCCACAGGGTCAAGGTCATCCATATCTCTTATTACTGTCTTCCTCTTCCTCATCTTGTCCCACTGGAAGATCTCCAGGGCAATAACACCATGGAGCTATCATCTCCTATGACAACAATGCCCTCTTCTGGAACACCTCCTGAAGGCCCTGCCCTAGGCTCTTCCTGAGGAGGTGTCATTCTTTTCAGAAGTGTGGCCATGGTGGTTTGCTTGTTTTTTTTTGTTGTTGTTGTTTTTTCTGTCATAGATTTGCTTGTAAGCAGATTAACAGACCACAAACATTCCTCCCTAGTAATGAAATATGTCAGTGTTGGGAGAATTTATCATTTTAAACTTTTTTTTTTTAATTTTATTCATTATTATCAAAGAGAAGGGCAGGGAAGGAGGAAGGAGAGAAGCATCAATGTATGGTTGCCTTTCACCTGCTTCCAGATATAGACCTGGCTGGGGACCTGGCTTGCACCCTGGTTATGTGCCCTGAGAATAGAACCAGCAACTCTTGGGTTCACAAGCCAGTGCCAATCCACTGAGCCACACACCCCCACATACACACACCAGGGTGACTTTAAATATATATATTTAAGATTTTACTTATTATTTCCAGAGAGAGGGGGAAGGGAAAGAGGCAGAGAGGTAGAGAGACATCAATGTATGGTTGCCTTTCACCTGCCTCCAGCTACAGACCAGGCTGGAGACCTGGTTTGCAACCTGGTTATGTTGCCCTGGCTGGGAATCGAACCAGCGACCTTTGGGTTCTCAGGCCGGCACCTTATCCACAGAGCCACCAGCCAGGGCTCTAAATATTTTTTAAGGAGCTTGTTGAGGTCTGCAAAAGGTTCTGCTAAACCCTTCACTGTGAATTTTCTTAGGGGTTCTTCTTTTTCTACTCTTGGTATTTCCTTTTCTCTTGCCTATTATTCAGCTATGTGTTTCTTCTGTTCTGGTTCCCACAACTCCTTATTGGTCAATTCCTCAGGCACCACCCCTCAGAGCTCCTCAATGGCATCCTCATCCACACCCAGTTAAAGCTGTTTGCCAATACAACCATGCCTGGTTGACTTTTGCATCCTCCTCATCCTTAGCAAATCTTTTCAAGCCCTGGACAAACCTCTTGAGTGTCCTCTTCCAGAAGCTATTCATGTACTCCTTGGTGACATAGCCCAAGCATGGTTCTTAATGTAGTCATAGATATTGTAATCCTTCCAGAATTAAGTCAGGGTCTCCTCAGTGTCTTCCTCAGTTACAGCAATAGCCTGGGCAAAGTTCCTCTTCAGGTAGGAGGCCTTAAGAACTCTTCTAACTCCTTGATCTATTGGCTGGATCTGTTGGTTGGTGTTTGAAGCAAAAAACACCACTTTAGATATTGGGGTGAAGATCACCAATAAAAGGAGGATATCTAGGAGCATTATCAACAATAAGTGAAATATTGAGATATATGTTATCCAAAGAGTACTTCTCCATTCCATGACACAGCAGGGCATCTTAGAAGAGGAACTGGGCCATCCATTACTTCTTGCTCTTGTAGCACAGTGGCAGTGTATGCTCACTGACATGTTCGAAGGCCCTTTGGGTTCTCACTGTGTCAGATCGCCAACGGTTTCAATGTGTAGCCTGCAACATTACTCCCAAGCAAGACTGTCTTCCTGTCCTTAAAGCCTTGAAACCTGGCATTGACTTGGCTTCCTTATGGATGAAAGTCCTTTCAGGCATCTGTTTCCAGAATAAAAGGGTTTGATCCACATTGAATACTTGCTTTGATAAATAATTATCCTCTACAATCACTTTATCTAGAGTTTTCAAAAATCCTTCAGCTGTCTTCACATCAACTCTTACAGGATTCACCACTCACTTTTACATTATGTAATAAAGAAAGATTCTTGAATAATTTAAACCACCTGGAGCAAGCAGTAAGCCCAACACTGTAGTTGGGCCCAGCCTTTTCTTCTAGCATTGCAAACCTTTTATTTCAGCTGCGATCACCATGGTACTGAGAGGGACCCACTTCTGTGTCTGGTCTTTAATCCAGATCGTTAGAAGTTTAGCCATACCTAACATAGGTCCTTCTCAAATTTTTTGTTAGTTTTGTTACCTTCAAAGAAGCAGATGTTTTATCACTTTATTCTTGATCATCAAGATAGTAGCTATTGTGAAATGGGACATGCCTGACTGGCAAGCAATAGCCATCACTGATTTTCCACCTTTGTAGTCTTTAATCACTCTTAATTAGTTTCCAGGTCAATCACTCAACATAGCCTCTTTTTTATTGTCTACACTAGCAGTGGATTTTGTAAGTTCAAGTGCCATGATGGACAAAACAACACAAGATGAAAGCAAGCATAAAAGAAAATGATGCAATCAAGATAAGTGATAAACATGAGATACCTGAAGTTGCTGCCAGCATAATATGGAATACTGTTTTGTAGCAAACATTTTTATAAATAGAAAGAGTACAATCCAAAGTAATGATAAAAACTATATTGTAGGAAATACATAAGCCAGTAACATAGTCATTTATTGCCATGATCAGGTATTGTGATTATACATAATTGTATGTACTATACTTTTATAAACCTGGTAGCACAATAGGTTTGTTTATACCAGCACCACAACACATAAGTAACACATTGTGTACAACATTAGGGCAGCTATGACATCACTAAGCAATAAGAATTTTCCAGCTCCATTTTAATTTTATGGGCCCACTGTCATACATGCAGTCCACCATTGACCAAATGTCATAGTACAACACTTGACTATATATAGTCTGATGGCAGTATACTGCAGATATATACTTAGATATTATATATGTAGATAGTTTATACATGAGAAATAAGTGTCTATGGTTTAAGTCACCCAATCTATGGTATTTCTGGTATAGCAGCACAAGCTAATTAAGACCTTACCCTCACAGAGCTCACAATCTGTAGAAAAGATGTGTTAAATAGCCAAACAAAACTAATAAATGAACAGTTTCAACCATGGTAAGATTTATAAGACCAAGGCATATGGTGCTATAAAAGAGGAACCTGCAGAAGGACAAGAAATACTTGCTTAAAGAAATGGAGACCCAGTGAAAATCCAAAGGAAGAGCAGGAGTTAATAGAGTAAGTGCTGAGCACATGTGGGACAATAGTAGGGCTCCAGAGTAAAGAAACGTGTAGGCCTTGTTAAAGATTTTGTCTTACTAGTGACAGGAATTTATGTAAGCATTTTAAGTTTGGAAGAACATGATCTTGTTTGCCTAGAGGAAAAAAAAATCTCTTTGGTTGTTGAGTATAAGTTATTCTAGAGGAAAATGAGTGTTTACAAAAAGACCTAGTTTAAAAGTAATTACGGGAGTTCTGGGGGTGAGTTGTTTGTAGCATGGACCAATGAGGATGGAATGAGATTATATGGTGGATAGTTAGAAGATGAAATCAATAGAACTTGGTGGAATACATAACTTGGTAAATATTAATCAACTGAATTTGGTGATATGTCAGGTATGGTAATAAGAGGTTAAGACTGATTCTTGGATATCCAGTTTACACAAGTAGGTAGATAATGAGGTTATTCACTGAAATATAGAAAACTAAAGAAGACTAGGTTTTGATTGGAAAGTGTGAAATCAGTGCATTAATTCATTTAATCCTCATAACAACCCTAAAAGTAGATACTATTATCAATCTTATGTTATAGATGAGGAAACTGAGACACAGACAAGTTAGGAAATGTGCCTAAGTTCTCAAAGCTAGTAAATGGGAGGAGCTGGCATTCCATCCTAGGCCACTGTGGCCCTGAAGGGAATAAATAATCCAATGATACCATAAAAGTAGTTTGGCTTGTGCCTTAGTCACCTCAATCTGCTATTACAAAATACCATAGATTAGGTGGTTCAAACAACATTCATTTCCCATAGTTCTGGAGACTGGAAAGTCCAATATCAAGGTACCAGCAGATATGGTGTTTCATAAGAGCATTCTCCCAGCTTGCAGGTAGTCACCTTCTCACTGTATCCTCACATGACGGAGAGAAAGCAAGTTTCAGAATCTACTCTTCTTATAAGGACACTAATCCCATCTTGGAGGTCCTTCTCTTAGGACCTTATCTAAACCTAATTACCTTTCAAAGATCCACTTCTAAATACCATCACACTGTGAGGTAGGGCTTCAACATGTGTATTTGGGGGGGCGGGGGACTCAAACATTCAGTCCATATATCTTGCATGTTCTTCTCTAAGAAGCAAACACCATAAAGCTCATTCCCTATGATAAGATGTGTTCAATATAGGACATCTTAATACTAAAGAGGGATGGGGATGGAGTATTATTTAGAAAGTAACTAGAGTAGACAGACCAGAAAAAAAGACGATCAAATTCCAGTTTTCTGGGAAAAAATAAGACGTTCTGTGGAAGGACCAGTACTGCCTAACTTTTCCAGTAGAGTAGAATTGTCAGGCTATCTTCTGAAAAAGCCCAATCTCTGAAAATAATTGGTTAAGGAGACATTGGTACCATGAAAATAAAGCATGTGGTGTGGTGGTAGACACAATGCTAAAGAAATGGTAGAGAGATCTGGTCAAGATAGCTGCTTAGGCAGACATAGCTCTTTGCACAACCACATCAAAATTACAACTAAAATAAAGAACAACCATCAGCTAGAATCATCAGAAATCGAGTTGATTGGAAGTTTGACAACTAGAAAAATAAAGAAACCACATCCATCGAGATGGGTAGGAGGGACTGGTCCCATACACACACATGTGGTGTATAAAAATTTGAGAGGGATACTTCAAGAACAAGAAGTCCCAGCCCCACACCAGGCCTCCAAACCCAGGGTTTCAGTGCCAGGAAGATAAGTCCCAACAACACCTGGCTGCAAAAACCAGCAAAGGTTGAGTCAGTGAAAGAAACTTCTGGAGCACCAAGCAGTTCATCTTATCCCACACATGGACTCACCTGCTCCGATCCGACTCCCTCCCTCTGAGCTCCAGCACTGGACTAGCAGCTTGAAAGGAACTAGTAGTTTACAGGGAGGAACTAAGTGTCTGGCACCAAGGTAAGCAGAGGCCACTATCTCTTTTTCTAAACTGTCCCCCTACAGAGCCACAGAGCCAACAAGCTGGTGCCATGTCTGAGACTCCATCAACCTGGCTAACTCTGACCCACCATGGAAATTGTCAGAGACTGCCCCATCCAACTTACAGGCCCACCCAAGCTGCTTTTCCATAGAATGGCTGGTTTTGGCTCATGCTTTACAGCTTCCTAAAGCCTCTGACACAAGCAACAGCTGCCTCAGTGAGCTCAAGGCTCGGCACTAGCAGCAGCTGCTTAGATTCACAGCATGGTTTCACCTGGGAATCTCCAAGGCCAGCACAAGTAGCTAGCTTAGATTGCATTTGGCTCAGGCAGGGTGGCCCTGGACATAACATAGGTGGAGGCTGACCTTGGCCTGCACATCCCATGAAACCCCAGGACCTGCGCATCCAGTGAACAGGTACAGATAACATCAGAGCACCACCGCCTGCCCCTGCACAGCTGATCCTCCATGGAGGGTGGAGGGTGGTGGTAAGTGGCCACAGCCAGTCCTTGCAGCTGACTGGCCTGGGCAAATCCCCGACCCTTTGATCTGCCAACATCAACCTAGGCTCAACTATGAGAGGAGGGTGTACTCAGCCTACACGAAGGGCACACCTTAAGTACCCAGCTTGGGTGATAGGGGAGGCTATGCCACTGGACCCTACAGGACACCTACTATATTAGGACATACTGCCAAGGCATGGTATCAAAGCAGCTCTACCTGATACACAGAAACAGATACACAGAAACAAATGCAGGGAGGCTGCCAAATTGAGGAGGCAGAGGAACATGGCCCAAATGAAAGAACAGAACAAAGCCCCAGGAAAAGAACTAAATGAAACAGAGATAGCCAACCTATCAGATGTAGAGTTCAACCTATCAGGATGCTCAGAGAAATTACTGAGGACAGCCACAAAATAAAGGAAGAAAGAAGGTTATACAAAGTGAAATAAAGAAAAATATACAGGGAACCAACAGTGATGGGAAAGAATCCAGGATTCAAATCAAGAATTTGGAACAAAAGAAAGAAATAAACATTCATCCAGAACAGAAAGAAAAAACAAGAATTGAAAAAATTAAGGAGGGGATTAGAAACCTTTGGGATAACTTTAAATATACCAACATCCAACTCACTGGGGTGCCAGAATGAGAAGAGAAAAAGCAAGAAATTGAAAGCTTATTTGAAAAAATAATGAAAGGAAACTTCCCTAATTTAGTAAAGGGAATAGACATACAAGTCCAGGAAGCACAGAGAACCCCAAACAAGTTGGACCCAAAGAGGACCACACCAAAACACATCAGAAATAAAATGCCAAAGGTTAAAGATAAGGAGAGAACCTTAAAAGCAGCATGAGAAAAGCAGAGAGATACCTATTATGGGATTTCTATAAAACTATCAGCTGATTTCTCAAAAGAAACTTTGCAGGCAAGAAGTAGTCTAAGTGATGAAAAGCAAGAATCTACACCAAAATTATTAAACACAACTATCATTTAGAATTGAAGGGCAGATAAAGTGCTTCCCAGACAAGGTAAAGGTGAAGTTCATCATCACCAAGTCATTATTATATGAAATGTTAAAGGGACTTATTTGAGAAAGAGATCAAAACTATGAACAGGAAAATGACAACAAACTCACAACTATCAATAACTGAATCTAAAAAATAAAAACAAAAACAAACTAAACCAGAACATGAACAGAATCATAGGTTTGGGGATTATTTGGAGGGTTGTCACCTGGGAGGAGGGAGAAAGGAGAGAATACTGCAAGGATTAAGAAACATAATTGAACAAAATAATGGGTGTTAAGAATAGAATAGAAAAGGGTAAAGCCAAAGAACTTACATTCATGATCCATGGACATGAACTAACGGGGGGAATTGCTAGAGAGAGGGGGAATATTGGGTGGAGGGAGGCAAAGGAGAAAAAAATTGGGATGATTTGAACAGCATAATCAGTAAAATATGCTTTAAAAAATGTCTAGAGAGAGCCAGAATGAAGTAGTCAGGGGATGGCTGAGGTAAGTTTACAGGACAGGTAGAAGACACCCATGCAAATGACATGGGGAGGCACTTCAGGCATAAGAAAGGAGGAAGAGAAAGGGCTGGGTAGACACAAAAAACAGGTTGATATTTTCAAAGAAAATAGGCAAATCAACTATTTTGTAATGTCTTCTAAAATCTTTAATCTCCAACACCCAAATCTACAAACTGGACACCATCTCCCTAATTCACAAAACTGTTTTTACCATAAATTAAGTTCTCATAAATCCCCCTTTTGGTTTCTTCCAAGAGGGTGGATAACAACATACATCTTGATGCATATATACATATATTTTTTTCCTTAACTTTTTTGGACTTTAAATCCATAAATTAAGCAATGATGTTATAGAAAGTGCAACTCAGGATGAGTCCAGGTGTGGCCAGTTCTTGGGATATGACACAAGATAACCCTGATAAATAATCTGGTCTATGTCATTCTTCCCATCCCTCAGAGTAATCTATTTTAAAAGGTAAAGGTATACCAAGAGAAATCAGGACAAACATTATTTGGTTTGGTGCTATCTGGAGCTTACAGTGCTTCATTCACACAGATGCTTCAGTAATATGTAAACAGTTGGGGTTAAGTGGCTCCAGCTGGTGATAATTAAAATGGGAGAGAATGCTGAGAGAGCAAGCAGAGTGGGGAACAGCTGGGGAGAGCTCCATTGCCCTCCAGGAAGAAGCTGCTCTCCTATTTCATTTGTCTCCACACCACCATAACCTTCCACCTCTCACTTTTCAGCTGTCTCCACCCACCCCACCCATTTCTCCACGGGCAAGGAGGGGCTGGTGGTGCAGCAGAATAATCTGATATACATTTTGTATCAGCCATGCTGTTTATGCTAATTGTGTGTGTGTGTGTGTAGTTTAAGTGTTTTTTTTTTTTAATTGAATTTATTGCGGTGGCATTGCTTAATAAAATTATATAGGTTTCTAGCGTACAATTTTATAGATTGTCTGCGTATTGTATTTGTGTTCACCACCCCAAGTCAAATCTCTTTCCATCCCCATTTATCTCCCTTTATCCAATTCCATGTCCCTCTGGCAATCACCATACTATTGTCTATTAGTTTTTTGTTTTTGTTTTTTGCTTAATCCCTTTACTTTTTTCCCCAGCCCCACAAATCCTTCCCATCTGAGAGTCATCAGTCTGTTCTCTGTAATTTAAGAGTCTGTTTCTATTTTCTTTCTTTGTTTATTTTGTTCATTAGATTCCACATTTTCGTGAAATTATATGGCATTTGTCTTTTTCTGACTGGCTCATTTTATTTAGCATAATACCTTTCAGGTCCATCCATACTGTTACAAAAGATAAGATTTCTTTCTTTTTCACAAATGAGTAGTACTCCATTGTGTAAATATACCACAGCTTTTTTTATCCACTCATTTACTGATGGCCCTTGGCTGCTTCCAAATCTTGGCTATTGTAAATAATGGTGCATATATTCTTTGAAATTAGTGTTTCAGGTATGTTAGGCTATATTTCCAGAAGTAAAATTGCTGGGTTATAAGGCAGTTTCATTTTCAATTTTTTGCGGTAACTCCATACTGCTTTCCATAGTGGCTGCACCAGTCGGCATTCCCACCAATAGTACACAAGGGTTCCATTTTCTTCATATCCTCACCAACATTTGTTGTTTATTGACTTATTGATGATAGTCATTCTTATATGTGTGAGGTGACATCTCATTTTGGTTTTAATTTATATCTCTCTGATGATTAGTGATGTTGAACATTCTTTCATATATCTATTGGCCATCTCTATGTCCCCTTTAGGGAACTATCTATTTAGGTCCTTTACCCATTTTTAATAGGATTATTTATTTGTTTGTTTTTGGTGCTGAGTTATATGAGCTCTTTGTAAAATGTGGATATTGACCTCATAGCAAATATATCATTGGCAAATATATTCTCCCCTTTAGTAGGTTGTCTTCCATTGCGTTGATGGTATCTTTGCTGTGCTAAACTTTTTAGTTTGATGTAGTCCTATTTGTTTACTTTTCCTTTATTCTTCCCATGTCTGAATTGACATATCAGAAAAAAAATATTGCTATGGGAAATGTCCAAGTTTTTTATCATAAATAGGCACTGGATTTTATTAAATGCTTTTTCTATATCTATTGATATTATCATGTGGTTTTAATCCTTCATTTTGTTTATGTGGTGTATCATGTTCATTGATTTGTGGATATTGTACCAACCTTGCATCCCCAGAATAAATTCTATTTGATCATGGTGTATGATCTTTTTCATGTATTACTGAATCCAGTATGCTAATATTTTGTTGAGGACTTTACCATCTATGTTTATCAGGTATCTTGGCCTATAATTTTCTTTCTTCATAATATCTTTATCTGGTTTGTAAGTAGGATAATGTTGGCCTCATAAAATGAGTTTGGGAGTCTTCTCTTGAATTTTTTGAAATAGTTTCAGAAGGATATGTGTTAGCTCTTTGAAGATCTAATAAAATTCACCTGTGAAGACTTCAAGTCTAGGACCTTAATTTTTGGGGAGGTTTTTAAATTACTACTTCAGATTTTACTAGTTCTTACTGTCTATTCAAATTTTCCAATTCCCCTGGATTCAGTTTTGGAAGATCGTATGTTTCCAGAAATCTATTTCATTCAGATTGGCCTGTTTGTTGGCCAAAAGTTGTTTGTATTATTTCCTTACAACTTTCTGTATTTCTTTGGTGTCAGTTGTTACTCCTCTTTCATCTCTGACTTTATTTACTTAGCTCTTCTCTCTTTTTCTGGATGAGTCTGGTTAAGGGTTTGTCACTCTCGTTTGTCTTTTCAAAGAACCAACCCTTGGTTTTACTAATCTTTTGTATTGTTTTTTAGACTCCATTTCATGTATGTCTGCACTGATATTTACTATTTCCTTTCTCCACTCATTTTGGGCTTTATTTGTTCTTTTTCTAGTGTAAAGTTAGATTGGTTTCTTTTTCTTTTTTTAGTTTTTCTTATTTTTGAGATAGGCCTATAATGCTATGAATTTCTGTCTTAGTACTGCTTTCACTATCTCCCATTAATTTGGAATGTTATTTTCTTTCTCATTTTCATTTGTTTGAAGGTATCTTTTGATTTCTTTCTCAATGTAACAAACTCCTTTAGCTTTTTCTTATCTGGGAAGCTCACTATTTCTCCTTCAATTTTACATGACAGTCTCAGTGATAAAGTAGTCGTGGTTGTAGGTCCTTGCTTTTCATCACTTTGAATATTTCATTCACATGAAATATTGTGAATCTTCTGGCCTGAACTGTTTCTGTTGAGTAACCAGCCACCAGTCTTATGGAAATGCCCATGTAGGTAACTTACTGCCTTTCTCTTGCTGCTTTTAAGACTCTCTTTGTCTTTAACTTTTTATATTTTAATTATGATGTGCCTTGGTGTTAGCCTCTTTGGGTTCATCTTGTTTGGAACTCTCAGTCCTTTCTGGACTTGTATGTCTACTTTCTTTACCAGATTGGGTAGTTTCCATTCATTATTTCTTCAGATAAGTTCTCAATCCCATGCTTGTGCACTTCCCTTTCTGGTACCCCTGTGATGCAGATGTTGGTATGTTCCATGTTGTCCAAAATGTTTCTTAAACTATCCTCATTTTTAAAAAAATCTTTGCTCTTTTTTCTCATCTTATTGGATATGTTCTGCTACCTGTCTTCCAAATCATTTAATCAATTCTCTGCTTCATCCACCTACTGGCTATTCCTTTTACTGTATTATTAATTTCATATATTGTAGTCCTCATGTCTGACTTTTTATGGTTTCTATGTCCTTTTTAATGCTTTTGTAGTTCTATGTTCCTTGAGCATCCTTATAACCGCTCTTTTGTACTCTGTATCTGGTAAATTGCTTGCTACCATTTCATTTAGCTATTTTTTTCTGGAGATTTCTCCTGTCCTTTCATTTGGGTCATGTTTCTTTATCCACCCATTGGCTCTTTGCGTTTGTTTCTATGTATTAGGTAGATCCATATGACTCTGAGTTTTGATAGGGTAGAGCCAATGGTGCAGTCTCCCTGATGACCTGAGCTGGATGTTCTAGGAATGTCCTTTGTGTGAATTATGTGAGCCCTCCTATTATAATTGAACCTTGATTTCTATTGGCCAGGTTGTGCATGGGGTGGACCCTCAGACTGGCTGACTGTGTGGATCAGGCCTGACCACTCTGTATGAACTGCTATACATATGCTGACCACATGAAGCAGGATTCACTAGCAGGTTCTGGTGCCTTCTGAGATATCCCTATGGATAGGCCACATGTAAAGTTAATTGGGTCCCTCTAATGCTCACTGAAGCTGGCCACTGGGTTTATTGGTTCTGGGGACTATTGGGAAAGACTCTGGTGCTATCCAATGTCAGATGCTGCATATGACTGGCCTTGGGCAACCTGTTTGGAGCTACAAAGCAACCCACAGTTTGTAGCTGCCTCTGCTGAGCTGGGTTGTGCATGGGAAGGATCACATGGCTCACCAAGGCTGGATCTTACCTGCACTGGGCCCAGGCATAGGTCACCAAAAGTTCCAAGAAACCCTGAGATACACTTCCACCTGCCTCTCTCTGCCTTCTAGCTACCTGTTATGTTCAATCACTGAAAGAGCCTCTAGAAGTTCTGAAGTTGCATTAGGTAGATTCTCAAACAGTCAGCAGGTCGAGACAAATGGTGTTCACCAGATTTATACAGGTTCACACTCAGTGCCAGTGCTGGATCTGAGGCCACTCAGCAAATATCCCAGGGTACCAAGTCTAGCTTCCACCTGCTGGGTGTTTGCAAATCTTTGTGGAGTGATCAGGGTGAGGCCAGCAGAGTTAGATTTGGCCATGTGAAAGCAGGGTTTGGCACCAATTAGGTGTGCAAGGGAAACATTTTCCCTGTCCTAGAGCCATACAACTCAGTCTACCCCAGATTCTGCCCAGACCTAAGGATGGCTGAGCCACCAAGCATCAGGAGGGTGGGGCTGACAAGAGCCTGAAGAGTAGAATTAGTATATGTCTTGTAAGGGGGAAGCACCAGTCAGTTTCACAGGAAAGTAGGGGGAATGGTCCCTCTCCCAAAGCCACACCACTCAGTCACTGACACCCCCTGAGTCTGCCCAGACTTGTACACCCTGGCCCAGGCCACTGGCTCCTTATCAGAGTGCAAGCTCTACAGGGTGAGGCTACAGGGAGTTACTTTCTCCCAGGCTGACACTGTACAGAGGGAAGTGCTCCATGCAGGAAAGATGCCAACACCCCTAACTAAACAGTCAGTTATTGCACATTTTAAAAAGTGTTGAGGCACAGCAGTTGAAAATTGTTGCTCTAAGTTGATTCCTTTCCATAAATATGAAACTTGACTTCTGTTTTAGTCAACAAAATGGCTGATTTAACATACGCCTGGCATCGGTGGTTGCTGATGATATAGTAGTGACTAAAGTAAACTTGGAAAACAGTATGGGGTTTCCTTAAAAAACTAAAAATGGAACTGCCTTTTGATCCAGCAATTCCACTACTTGGACTATACCCAAGTGTAGTGGGTTATGAAACACCAATTCATAAGAACCTATGCACACCTATGTTCATAGCGGCACTATTTACAATAGCCAAGTGCTGGAAACAGCCTAAGTGACCATCAGGGGATGATTGGATCAAAAAACTTTGGTACATTTACACAATGGAATTCTATATAGCAGAAAGAAAGAAGGAACTTGTACCCTTTGCAACAACATGGATGGAACTGGAGAGTATTATGCTTAGTGAAATAAGCCAGTCAGTGAAGGACAAATATCATATGATCTCACCCATTATGGGACAATAATGAACAAAACTAACAACA